>SJXQ01006755.1:142859-154352 GCA_006408695.1 Aepyceros melampus | reverse complement strand
GGGGCGGGGGAAGGGTCTCTGATGGTGAGGCGCCACGGAGGGACCTAAGTGTTCAGGGTCTAGGGAGGGGGTTTCGGGGAGGATGACAATGTGTGTGATGACTCGGGTTGGGGCGAAGGCTTGAGAAGGGAACATTAGGTGTTTGGAGAAGCCCGGAAAATGGAGTAGAGGGCCCCAGAGTCTTGAGTTCTTTGCTGATGCTTAGAGCACCTGGGCCCCTGCTCCTCAACAGCATTGCCTCCCATGGCATTTTTGGAAAGTGCTTAAAATCTGTCCTGGAAAGGGAGCTGGCAGGCAGCCTGCCTTTCTTTTTGCTGCCTGCGCCTGGTTGAGAAGCTGGCCACTCTTTCCTCCAGTGAGACATCATGGTGATGCCCAGAGGACCCCCCACCCCCACCCCATATAAAGAAAAGGGGTAATGCCCACTCCAGCCCTAGGGTGGGGAGAAGGGACTCCTGAGAAGCCAGGAAAGACAGTTGGTTACTCCATGGTGGGGCATCCAGGGTTCAAGGAGGCTTGGCAAGACCCTTGGTGCACAAACTGGGCATCCTCTCAAGAGGGTGTTTTCACCTCCTGGCCCCAGGATGCCTGGATGATGCCCATATCACCTTCTCTAGACAACCCATCCTGAGAAGGAGGCTTCTTCCCAGTACCCTGGGCCTGGAAACCCAGGGAAGGCCCATAGCCCCCGTGGTCCTGGTTGGGGAGAGCAATGCCATACCAAGGCCAGAGAACAGGGGTGCTGGCTGCCCTGCCACCTGGCAGCTCTCTGGATGTGGCCCTTTGTGGCTGGGGAGCCTGGATGGAGATCACTGTCCAATTCCAGCCCCAGGGGTGTGGTCTGGATGGAGAGAGGAAGGCTGCCACCCCTTTGGTCCAGTCTTCTCATGATGACTTAAGTCTGGGTCCTTGAATTTGGGGCCTGAAGTCGTGGGGCAAAGGCCTTTCTGGGCCAGGCCTGGTCACCAAAGGGTTAACTAACCAGCCCCAGCGTTGCTGCCAGCCACCAATTAGTCTGTCATCAGGCAGCTGCCAACTATCCCTGGGGACATGTGGGGAGCCTAATGGGGCATTCTCTTGTGGAGGTGAGGCAGGGGGAAGGGGTCTGTGAAACCTGTGCGCAGCCCAAGCTCTGTGCCCTTTGGAGCCTGTTTAGGGCCCACAGACCCCTTCCCCACCCTCTGTCCAGATGCCTGGCTTAGAGACCTTCAGCCCCGGGGTTCCATACCTACCCGACCCTCTGCAGGGAATGAAGCCCAGAGTCAGGCAAACTTGGCTTCCAACCCAGGCTCTGCCACTTTCTGGCTATGCGCTATTGAGGAAATCACTTCTCTCTGAGCCTCCTTCAGTAAAACATACCCATCTTCTAGATCTGCTGGGACGAGAAAATGAAATGGTGGATTTGAGCCGCTTAGCACAGAGGCTGGCACTCAGGGGAGCTCAGTAGGTAACTGCTGAACTCCTGAGCAAGCCCAGGGCCAAGGACCCGACGGGACAGACAGGAGCCCAGGGCTGAGGACTCAGCAGGGACCAAGATCCCATCCCTTGAGGCGTGAGGTCTCAGTGGGCCAGGCACTGTCTCTGCCTGAACTCTCCTCTTTCCCTCCCTCCTTGCCCACAGACACTTCTGGTTCTCTGTACATAATTGGATTTTACTGTGCGGAGCCCAGGGCTGAGCTGCTCCTTTCTGGGCGTGCCCTGTCCCTAACCAGGTGCTAAGCTCTGTGGGGTCTGTTAGGGGTCTGGGTGATGCCTGCAGCTGCAACAGCAGCTGGCCCTTTAAGGAGGGAAGAAAACAATTATCTGGCCTGGGCATTGCATCAGCTGGAGGCTGGAGGGTCCCTGGGGAGGAGGGGGCAGGCTGGTGGTTGATTTCATTAGTGCCATGTGAGAACTCTCACCCGAGTCTATCCCACTCCCAGACTGCATGCCACCCCTTTGGTCCAGTCTTCTCATGATGACTTAAGTCTGGGGTCCTTGAATTTGGGGCCTGAAGTCGTGGGGCAAAGGCCTTTCTGGGCCAGGCCTGGTCACCAAAGGGTTAACTAACCAGCCCCAGCGTTGCTGCCAGCCACCAATTAGTCTGTCATCAGGCAGCTGCCAACTATCCCTGGGGACATGTGGGGAGCCTAATGGGGCATTCTCTTGTGGAGGTGAGGCAGGGGGAAGGGGTCTGTGAAACCTGTGCGCAGCCCAAGCTCTGTGCCCTTTGGAGCCTGTTTAGGGCCCACAGACCCCTTCCCCACCCTCTGTCCAGATGCCTGGCTTAGAGACCTTCAGCCCCGGGGTTCCATACTACCCGACCCTCTGCAGGGAATGAAGCCCAGAGTCAGGCAAACTTGGCTTCCAACCCAGGCTCTGCCACTTTCTGGCTATGCGCTATTGAGGAAATCACTTCTCTCTGAGCCTCCTTCAGTAAAACATACCCATCTTCTAGATCTGCTGGGACGAGAAAATGAAATGGTGGATTTGAGCCGCTTAGCACAGAGGCTGGCACTCAGGGGAGCTCAGTAGGTAACTGCTGAACTCCTGAGCAAGCCCAGGGCCAAGGACCCGACGGGACAGACAGGAGCCCAGGGCTGAGGACTCAGCAGGGACCAAGATCCCATCCCTTGAGGCGTGAGGTCTCAGTGGGCCAGGCACTGTCTCTGCCTGAACTCTCCTCTTTCCCTCCCTCCTTGCCCACAGACACTTCTGGTTCTCTGTACATAATTGGATTTTACTGTGCGGAGCCCAGGGCTGAGCTGCTCCTTTCTGGGCGTGCCCTGTCCCTAACCAGGTGCTAAGCTCTGTGGGGTCTGTTAGGGGTCTGGGTGATGCCTGCAGCTGCAACAGCAGCTGGCCCTTTAAGGAGGGAAGAAAACAATTATCTGGCCTGGGCATTGCATCAGCTGGAGGCTGGAGGGTCCCTGGGGAGGAGGGGGCAGGCTGGTGGTTGATTTCATTAGTGCCATGTGAGAACTCTCACCCGAGTCTATCCCACTCCCAGACTGCAGCCTTGTCTGCCCTGGGCAGCAGCCGAAACCCAGCCCCACTGACTCCCCCACCCCACCCCATCCCACCCCCAACCCTGGGAGCACCACCTTGGAGGACTTTGTATACACCCAAGACATGCAGGGGGAGGTAGGGAAGTGTCTCCCACATGGCCTTTTTGCTGACTTGGAGTGCAAGAATACTTCCTTGCTGACAGTTAGAGGTGTCTCCCCTTCTACTGTTTGGCTGACCTGGGGTGTAATTCTCCCCCACTGGCGTCTTGTTAACTCAGGGGAGGGCTGCCTTCTGCACGGGCTTCTCACTGACAGTGGGGCTGTCTCCTGCTAGTGTTTTGCTGACCTGACAAAGGAGCTATGCTGCTCGGGCTGTGTGTGAACTGAGGCCATGAGTTAGAAACAGTTGCTCTCTGGTTGGAGGTGAGCTGCCTGGGAACTGTGAGTCACAGAGGCAGAGAGGACTCCAGGTTCTTGGGCACCAGAGAGACCTGGGTTCAGGACCCACATCCTCCACTTCAGCCTCTGTTACACTTCAGGACTCAGATGTCTCTGGAAAATAGGAATCATTTACACCCATACTGCCCCACCCCATCTGGAAGATGCTTGGTGGATTCATTGTAACTGGATGAACAGCCCGTAGCCCAGGACTGACGGACGGAGGGTGCAGGCTATGTGATGATTCTCTTGCCTTTGTAAATTTGGGCTCCTCACACCTTGAGTTCAGGATGCCTGGACAAGAAAAGAAGGGTTGGGGAGGCATAGGGGGAAGGGGAGAAAGAGCACAGGGCCCTTCCGCATCTGTCGCAGGACACTTGATGCGCTCAGCTTTATGTGTCGGGCAGCTCCTGCCTCCATGGGGTGGGCATTCTAGACGGGAAGATGGCCCAGAGTGGGTAATAACACATGTGACATGTGTTGGAAAAAAAGAGATGCAGGGAGGCTAGCGTGACAAGGAGTCGAGGAGGCAGAGGAGGAGGGAACTGGGTGTGCTAGGGCCTTGATGTTGTGGAAACAGGTCTGGCATGATGGGGAGAGCAGCAGAGGGGAAGAGGGGGAGCGAGAGGGCAGGAGTCAGCAGTCAGGCCAGACCTCCTGGTCTGTCTAGCAGGACACTAAAGACTTGGGAATTATCCTGAAGCTGATGGCAGCCTCTAAAGATTCTGAAGCAGAAAGGGCAGGGCTGATTTCCAGAGCATGCGGGCTGGGGTCTGTGGCCCTCAGGCAGAGCCTTCTTGGGGGTGAGCTTCTGCCCTCTCATTCCCCCTCCCTGCGCAGCAGCCTGGGCGCCCAGGGGGCAGGTTGTTTATGTGACTCATTCCGGGGGGAAGGAGGCCAGTCCCAGTCCCTCACTCCCTCTCTCTGGGCCTTGTTGACGAAGTTTATCTCTTGGGCCCATGTTCTCCCAACCTCCCTGGGGAACCAGAGCGTAAGAGGCAGGGCTTTGGCACCAGGCAGGCATTTATTCACATCCCTGCTCTGCAGTTCATGGCGGTGGGAACCTCTGGCAAGGCACACCTGTCTCTGATCTTCAGTATCCTTGGCTATGTTGATGTTATGTGTCCATAGGAAGGACAAAATGAAATTCCAGATGGAAATCACAAAACCCTATTGCAATGTCAGTTGGCATTTTAACTCTCTTGCATTGAGGCTGACCCCAAATCCAGGCCAGGCCCTGGGCTGGCAGGGGGTGGGGGCTGGGCTGGATTCACCAGTCTGTGGTTGCACAGAGCAACCTGTGCGTGGAAGGACCCCACACTTCATTTAATGTTTGGCTGTCACCAATTTGCAATTCTTAGTAATTTTGAACAAGGGGTCTTGCTTTTTCCTTTAGCACTGGGCCCTGCGTATTATGTGGCCCCACAAACTAGGTTGGAATAGGAAGAGGCAGGGAGCACCACAGACTGCAAATAGTCCCCAAATGGAGGAGGTGAGAGGTGGAGGGCATGACTAACTGTCCCAAGGTGGGTGGGATGTTAATAATAGTAACATTTATTTAGTGCTTACTGTGTGCTAGGTTCTCTGCTAAGCACTTGACATCTTCATCTTCAAACAGCTCTATGAAGTAGGAAGATTACTGCCCTTGTATAGATGGTGAGAGTGAGAGTCAGCTTCTTGGCCAAAGTCACACGGCCATCAGGTGGCAGAGCTGGGGTTCCAACCCCGGGTTGTCAGATGGGAGAGCACATGCCTGGACCCGGGAAGTCTTCACCAGGATGAGCCGGGTCTGCAGGGTAACTTGGAGTTTGCCAAGAAGGACGAAGGTGTGTGGGGAAGGGAAGTGCCTGTGCCTGGAAGTGATACTTGGCTAGGAGAGATGGAACTGAAGCCAGATGCCTCCCAGGGTTGAAAGGTGGCCTTTGGATTTCACGGTCTGATTTTCCAAGCTCAGAGCTTCTGGTCCCTCTGCTCCCAGGCCCTGCTGTGACCACGATTCCTCATAGCTGTCCTGTATTGCCCCCACTCCCGGGTAATCTCCTTGACTTGACTTTAATCTCTTCTGGGCTCAAGACCTGCCTGACTGCTTCATGGACCACATTTAGATGTCTCACCATCAGTCTCAGGTGGAAACTCGGGCCCCAGCTCCGCCCGCTGGCACCTGCTCTGCCTCGTGTCCCCAGCTCGTCTCTGCCACCACCAGCCACCCACTTGCTCAAGCTGGAAAACTGGAAGTCCTCCTGGACACCTCCCTCTCCTTCACCCCCACATTCCACAGCCGGTCCTTAGCAAGTGCTGTTGGTTCTCCTGACTCCCTCCCCCATTCCGTCATCTTTCTCTCTGTTCACTGCCCTGCTCCAGCCCAGCCTCAGCTCTCTACCTGGACCACAGTGACGGCCTCCTAAACTGATCTCCTGATGTTTCTGTTCTTGCCCGGCTTCATTTCATATTTCACACTATAGTCAGAGGGAT
This sequence comes from Aepyceros melampus, assembly GCA_006408695.1. Lineage (NCBI taxonomy): Eukaryota > Metazoa > Chordata > Mammalia > Artiodactyla > Bovidae > Aepyceros > Aepyceros melampus. Next base: position 148,455 of record SJXQ01006755.1, on the reverse strand, counting down.
CTTCTAAAGATAAATGTTTGATTGTGTCATTTCCCTGCTTAAGACCCTTCCAAGATTTCTTGGAATAAAAGCCAGACTGACGTAGTCTGCAAGGCTCTGTGGGATCTGGTCCTTGCCTAACTTTTTGGATCGTCTGTGCCGTTCGCCCTCTCCCTCGGCTGTTGTCCCCTCCTTATCTATCGCCTTCAGATACCAGCTTGAACATCATTTCTGCCAAGAAGCCTAAACCAGAAACTAAACATCAGCCCCCTCCATAGGACCCTGTACTTCTTCACGACACTCATCATACCTGACCTGCTTTTCCTTGTCCCTCTTTCTCGCTAGACTATGAGCTCTGTAGGATCAGGAATCTAGTTTTGCCTGGTCCTTGAGGATAGTAGGTAAGCAGTGAGTTGTTCTGTGAATGAAAGGACTAGACGAATCGTTGCTGCGGCATCCTAACTGGCCTATCTGCTCCAGGCTTGCCTTCTCCAGGCCTGTCTCTGTCAACCCCAAAGCGATCTTCCCAAAACACAGAACTGACCCTGTCACCCCCTGCTACTTAAAATACTTCAATAGCTCCCCATTGAGGGCAGGAAGTGCCTCGGCTTCTTAGCATGGGATTCAAAGCCCTTTATGATCTGTACCCCCTCCAGCCTCGTCTCCCCTCTTACCCCCTCCCCGCACTTTGAACTCCTGGTCCTCTAACACATCCGGCTGTTTTGTGCCTCTGTGCCTCTGCCCTTGTAGTTCCCCCTGCCCAGAATGCCTCCCCATCTCTGCTTTGTCTCCCTGGAGAACATCCTTCCTTCTTCAAAATCGAGCTTAGCTGCCTCTTTTGCTGTGAAGCCTCCCAGGAACACTCCGGCCCTTCCTGAGCCAAGTCCCCCACCCCCACCCTCAGTCACATCTGCACGGAGTCTACATCTTTTCTTCTTTGTCTCCTGTGAAACTGAGCTCTTCTGGTACAGGCACTGTGATTGTCCATCTTTGTGCCTCTGGATTCCAGCTTCTCCCCTGTCCTTAATTAGGTCTTTGCTTATATACAGAAACCCACTCAAACCAGCCTCAGTGATAAAGAAGGGTTTCTCATGAGGACACAAGGGGTTCCTGGGAACCGAGGAGTAGGCAAATCATTAGCTTCTAGAAGGTGAGACCTGTTGGCCAAGAGAAATTGAAGCAACTGATTTCTGTGCCTTGTTGACTGCCTTCACCTTTCTCTCTCCACCTACTGGGTTTTCTCTGCTTTTCCAGACATGGGGGCTACCTATGCTGCTGCTGCTGCTGCTGCTAAGTCATGTTTGTCGTGTCTGACTCTGTGTGACCCCATAGTCGGCAGCCCACCAGGCTCCCCTGTCCCTGGGATTCTCCAGGCAAGAACACTGGAGTGGGTTGCCATTTCCTTCTCCAATGCATGAAAGGGAAAAGTGAAAGTGAAGTCGCTGAGTTGTGTCAGACTCTTAGCGACCCCAAGGACTGTGGCCCACCAGGCTCCTCCATCCATGGGATTTTCCAGGCAAGAGTACTGGGTGGGGTGCCATTGCCTTCTGCAGGGAGCCACCTATAGTTCCTGTATTTCATCCCTCAGTTCCAGCTACATTCAGAGATAGAACCCAGGGTTTGGCAGATCCAAGTCCAGACTCCCAGGAGAGGATCTGATTGGCTCTGGGGAGGTCAGGTGCCCACCTCGGTCCAATCAACTGCAGCCTGCAGGGAAGGATCACAAAGTCAGACACACAGACACGGCTCTTGTTTGTCAGTTATCTGGGCAAGTACTTCAAGAGACATCTGCTATAATCCTTACAGTGCCACGTGGGCCTGGCCCCAGCCTTCTATCTGGTAGCACCTGGAGAAAACAAACCTAGCATTTTGACTATAAGGAGAATCTTTTCCTGGGGCAGCAGCAGTACCCAGGGCAGGAACTGAAGAACCCATCAAATGTCATTCAGAGGCCTGAACAGAGAGTTAGGGAGGTGAGACCCTGATTTTCTCACCTCTCTTTAGAGGAGAGAAGCTAGAAAAGGGCATGAGCAGTCAGGACAGTTCTCTCTGCCAGAGTCGTATTCATCTCCTAGAACTCAACTCATTTCCTCCCCTCAGTGAAGCACCGTGCATGCCTTCATTTCTCCCCATCAGGCATTCTTTACCTGTCTTATTTCTAGTGTGCTGCTGCTGCTGCTAAGTCACTTCAGTCATGTCTGATTCTGTGCGACCCCATAGACGGCAGCCCACCAGGCGCCCCCGTCCCTGGGATTCTCCAGGCAAGAACACTGGAGTGGGTTGCCATTTCCTTCTCCAATGCAGGAAAGTGAAAAGTGAAAGTGAAGTCGCTCAGTTGTGACTGACTCTTCGTGACCCCATGGACTGCAGCCTATCAGGCTCCTCCATCCGTGGGATTTTCCAGGCAAGAGTACTGGAGTGGGGTGCCATCTAGTCTTCTGCTTCCCTAGTAATAAGCAGTTTTTTGAACACTTACTCTGTACCAGACTCTATACACATGCATTATTATTATTTAAATTTTTAAAAAATTTCTTTGACTGTGCTGGGTCTTGTTGCTGTTTGGGCTTTTCTCCAGTTGCAGCGAGTTGGAACTGCTCTCTAGTTGCAGTGCACGGGCTTCTCATTGCAGTGGCTTCTCTTAGTGTAGGTCACGGGCTGTGGGGTGCAGGGGCTTCAGTAGCTCGGGCGTGTGGCTCCGTAGTTGAGGTTCCTGGGCTCTAGAGCACAGACGCATAGTGGCACATGGACTTATTGCTCTCGGGCATGTGGGATCAAACTCCCTAGTGTCTCCTGCCTTGAGATTCTTTACCACTGAGCCACCAAGGAAGCCCCCACATGTATTATTTCATTTAATCCTCACACCCTATAAGGTAGGTACTATTATTATTCACATTTTATTTTTTTAAGTATTTATTTATTTAGCTGATCTAGCTCTTTGTTGTGGCATGCAGGATCTTCTGTCTCTGTTGCATCATTTGGGATCTTTAGTTGCGGCCTGTGGGATCTAGTTACCTGACCAGAATCAAACCCAGATCCCCTGAAACTGGGAGCACAGAGTCTTAGCCATGGACCACCAGGAAAGTCTCTGTTATCCCCATTTTAAAGACAAGGAAACTGAGGTTCAGAGAAGTGACATTTACAGGCTAGGGACAGACAGCAGTGTGTGACTCCCAAGGAACAGTTCTTAACCTTAGCTCCTTACTCACTTGCCCCTTTGCCTTTCAGGATCGTTTGGGCCTCACAGGCAGACACCAGGTTACCGTGCCTGCTCCCTACTGCCCAGAGTGGGGCCAGCCCAGAGCAAGGGCTCTCAACTGTGGGGTGGAAGGATGCAGTCAGGGTAGAAAAAGCATCTGCCTAGGAGTTGAGGGGCTCCTCCGTGTGGACCTACCCCATGTAGCTGTGTGGCTCTGGGAGTCTTTACCTTTCAGAACCTCATTTTCTCGTTCAGAAATGGGCATGGTCATCCCTGCTGTGAGGCTTGTATTAGATAGTAGGTGTAAGAACAATTCGTAAATAGGAGAGAACCTAGCAATTTTTAAGGATTGTTATTACCAGAATGGAATGTGGCAAAGGGCGCCAGCTGGCCTCTGTGCCATCCAAGCTCCTGCAGGAGGCAGGCAGGCCTAGAGCTTCCTTCCCAACATGGGCCTGCTACCATCAGAGAGAACTGAGATGACTTTCAGTGGCTCATGGACGTGTTACTTCCCGCCCTTGGCTCACATACTGAGAAAATTGGTTCTCTTTTAACCCTATCAAGTCCACGGTTGTCCCATAGAGAAAGTGCCTTGGTGATGTGTCTTTAACAACTTTCCAACACTTGCTGCCCTCCCATTTAAACAGAGATATTGGGGATTCCCTGGCAGTCCAGAGATTAGGACTCGGCCCTTTCCCTGCAGGAATCTGGGTTCGATCCCTGGCTGGGGAATCCAGAGCCCACAAACTATGTGGCATAGTAAAAAAAACAAACCCTGCAGAGATCTTGACTGGCAGCTCTGTGTAGCTAAATTTCAATAATATATCTTTGTTTTCACTGTACTTATTTTACTGTCATTTTCTATTTATTAAAATTGGTATTGCTTTCTATATAGAGTAGTCATGCAAATTTTCTATTTAAAATAAATGCATTTATGTTAATAGTGTCAATTTCAAGAAAATAAATAATGAGCCATACGGGGGTATGGAGATTTGGCGTAAATCACTGAGGGACACACAGTGTTATGTAGACAGTGCAAGACTGGGAAGTTGTCCAGAGACATCAAGTATGTGGACCTGGATAATCTTTAAGCTCCCTTCCATCTGCCTGGAGCATTTGGGAGTGTCTTGTACTGTGCCAGCCTACTCCCTTTTCACACTGTGCCCTGGCATGGAGTGCTTTCAGAGAATCCTGCCATGATTGTCGTGTAGATAGAAGAACGTGGGCCACTGTCCTCCACCTTGCTTGAGAGGAGGACTCTTGGAGTTGGGGTGTCTGGATGGGTGTCCCTCGCCTCTGAGCAGGACTTGGGAAACTCCTAGGGGGAGCAGGAGCTGCAGACTCCACAGTCCGCTCGATCTCCATGCACAAGACAGGCCTCAAGTCCTCCCAGAGGGCTGAGTCCCAGACAGCGCTGAGGCTGCGGGTGAGGGTGAGGCTGTCCGCAAAGCTTAGGGCCCAGCCACAGCAAAGCCCGGAGGCTTTGGGGTCTCAAAGGCCCTGGTCTGCTTGCTCTCCCCTTTCCCATCTCTTTGTGCCGCTGAACTCCTGCCCCTGGGGATTGGACAGTGACCTTGAGGGGCCCCTCAGAGGACACAGAGGGTGTATCCTTAGGGCTCGAGACCAGGGCCAGGTGGGCAGGAGGGAAGGCCTGCCTGCCCCTCCCCATTCCCATGCTCTCAGTGGAGGGTGGGGGGACCTGGGTGGTCCCCAGGTCACCCAGGCCTGGGCTCCAGGAGGGTGGGGGGCCTGGGTGGTGTGCGGCATGTGCTTGTGCATCCATGGCAATCGCCTAAGGGTCTCTGTGAAGGCAGATCTTGTGTGTGTGTTTGAGAGAGAGAGTTGGTAATATATGTGTGCATGGTGAATGGGCCTCTGAGTGATATTCTGAGGGTCTATGTGGGGAGGCTCTTTGCGTTGTGTGAGTGTGCGTGTGAACGGCAGGGTGTCTTCTGTGTGATGTGCTTGTGGGTCTGTGGTGAATGTGTCTGTGTGTAATGTGTGTCTGTGAGGCATCTGGTGTGTGTATGTGTGTGCTGTGTGTCTAGATTGCTTGCTTGCTGGGTGTGGTGTGAGCCTGTTGTTTTGTGTATGTCCTAATCTTTTAGAGTGCGTGTCTGGCTGTGTGGCGTGTCTGAGTGGCTGCGTGCAAGCATGTGGCATGCACTTGGGGCTTTGTGCCTCAGAGAGGATGCAGGGCCGGGTTGCGAAGCGGGGAGGCAGAGGGCTTGGAGGGCGGTGTCTGCCTGGGCTGGGGCCGCGAGGATTGCTGGCTTCCCTGGGAGGGTCCCTAGGGCAGGAGGCGGGCGCAGGCGGCGCTTCCGGCTCAGAGCCGGCCTGGTAACCGGAGCCCCTTACTCCATGAAATATTGATCCGACCTAGCCGTGGCCCTGACCAAATAGGGCCAGGCGAGCAGGGAG
>SJXQ01006755.1:124629-139896 GCA_006408695.1 Aepyceros melampus | reverse complement strand
ACACAGCTGGGGTGGGGGGTGGGGGTGGCAGGCATGGTGTGGGAGGCAGGCACTGATCAAGATAAGACAAGCAGTGTATTCATTTTCTAGGACCAGCTGTAACAAAGTACCACAGAGCAGGTGGCCTAAAACAACAGAAATTTATTGTGTCACAGTTCTGGAGGCTGGGAATCTAAAATCAAGGTGTCAGCAGGGTTGGCTCCTGCGGAGGGAGGCTGTCCCAGGGCTCCCTCCTGGCTTCCGATGACAGCTGGCAGTGCTTGGCATTCCTTGGCTTGTAGCTCTGTCACCCTAGTCTCTGCCTCCATCATCACATGGATTCTTTCTGTGATCTATCTCTGTCTCCCCACAGCCATAGTCTTAAAGTCCTTCTGGATTAGGGACCCACCCTCCTTCAGGATGACCTCAGTTTGGCCAACCACATCTGCCATCTGCAGCGACTATTTCCAACAAGGTCTGAGGTACCAGGGGTTAGGGCTTTAAACTTATCTTTTCTTAGAGGGTGGGGGGACAGAATTCAACCCATAACAGGCAAAGACAGTGTAGGGTCTGGGGGAGCATGACAGGGGGTGTACCCTTGTCTTGAAAGACTCTCCCAGCATGGGACATTCCAGTCAGGGGCTTAGCACAGCGTGGGGCTTAGCCAGCAAAGGTAGTGTGACAGACCGATGCCAGGTCGTCAGAACACAAGGGTGGGGACAGGCTGGAGAAGAGCATTCCAGGCTGACAGGAGGCAAAGTGGTACTTTTGAGGAATAAAAAGAATGCCAGTGTGGCTGGAATACTGAGGAAGGGCAGGAGTCCAAGATGACCTGGGTCACTTCTCTTGTCGGCCTTGTGAGGGGTTTTCACTTTCTCCTGAAGGAAATGGAGCTGCGGGAGGCTGTCATGCAGGAGTGATTCATCCTACCTTGTGAGCCGTCTCCTCACAAGACTAAGCTGTCTGGAGCCGAGTTGTTCCTCTGTGAACCCAGTTCTGAGGGCAGATGTGTGGCCACATCCTCAGGAGCCCCCTGGCTGAGAGAAGACACAGGCAGCCCCATCTGAGGAAGGGAGGCCTGGCTGTGCCCCTAGCAGCTCAACCCAAGTAGGGAAGCCCAGCCTTACCCTCAGGAACCTTGTCCTGAACAGGAGACCGGGCTTGCTCAGCTCGCGGCCTGTCTCACCTGGAGTCTTTGGAGTCTGGAGGACACAGGTCGGGTCCAGACACCCAACCTGCTGCCCTGCTGTGAGGACTGTGTCTGAGAATGGGTCCAGGGCAAGTGCGTGAACCCTATGGGCCCCGGAGGCCAGAAGCCCCGAGGCTAGGGGAGACCTGAGTTTTGCAGGGGCCAGGGGCTTAGCACCCTGCTCTCCCCAGGCGATGTCTTGCTGTGGCCTTTGTATAGGATGCAGACTCCACTCCTCCTTTACCACACCCTCAGAGGCCACGCCTTTACTGCGTGTGACGAGAGAGGGCCTCCGGCCCAAAGCTGCTTGTCCCTCCTTGTCTGGGCTAGGTGGGCCAGGCTGGGTGGAGGAGAAGTGGGTCAGCTCCGTAGCCATGGTGACAGCAGCTGCTCCCTGCCAGCCTTCTCATCTCCTTGCCACAAACCTCATGATGAGATCCTTTGTCCAGCCTGTGGGGATGGGGGCTAGGAGGGTGAGACTGGGGGCCAGAGTGTGTATGAATGTGTGTGTGTGTGCGTGTGTGTGTGCAGGCTCACACAAGTGCCTGCTCAGAGCTAGTGTGCATGCCTGGCCAAGGGAACCTATAGATCCAGGTAGGACACTTCCTACTTCCCTGCCCACTGAAGGGATGAGGTTCATCCTGCCTCTCTGAGCTGGGCAGGAGCCAGGGGAAGGGTGTGTGTGTGTGTGTGTGTGTGTGTGTGTGTGTCTGCGGTGGCTCTCAGTGTGGCTGCTTCTGTGTGCTCTGGTGTGGATAAGTTATCTTAGGGGTGTGTGTGTGTGCCTGTCTGTGTACACAGGTGATTGTGTCTTTAAATGAATATGATTTATATGGGTCTGTATGATGTGTAGTCACACATTTAAAATTCTGTGCCCTGTGTCTCTCCCTGTTATGCATAGTGTGTGTGCAAACCTGGTTTGGAGCAGATAAAAGTCATGTAATCAGGAGAGGAGCTGGCAGAGTGCTCCCCACTCAGGCTGGTGTCCTCCCTGGGCCCAGCTCACCTTCCCCAACCATGCACCAGCTCTGCTGTCCACCTTTCTCACCCTGATCAGGGAAAGTGAAGGCTACAAATGAGGGACCCCCCCCCTTCTGCAGATATAGGTTTAAAAAAAATCAGTTTTACATCATGAACTGGTTCTCATTAGTTGGTAAGGCTGTACTGTGTTAAGAGGGATTCTGAGGTTAAGTCTGGCTTCTGACATGGGCACAGATAGGCCTGAGTGGTGTGATGGGCAGCCCTAGTTCTGGATCAAGGTTGAGGCAGGGGCCTTAAACCTAGCATCCAGCATCTGTTGAGGGGCCAGGAGCTGAGATGCTGGCAGGGAAGATCACAGCATCACATGCTAGCTCCCACCTCGACTGAGAAGTGCAGGGACCCAGGTCTCAAATTTATGCTAGACTCTGGGTGGAAGCCCCCAGGGTTGCAGTGGGAGGTGATCCTGTTGGTCTCAGAGCCTTCCCATGAAGTGGTTGTACCTGGTGTGCAATCCAGACTAATAAGCACCAACACCTATGGAGTCCTTTACTGTTTACAAAGGCACATTATGCAAAGTAATCATATGATGGCCCAACTGAGCATATAGCATGTACCAATCCTTATTTTAGCAATACTTATATTTCATCTAAGAATCCTAAAGCAGGCATTATTATCGGCGCTTCAGAGATGAGGAACTGTAGGCTCAGGGAAGTTGCCCTGCGTCATACAGCTTGTAAATGACAGATCGAGGTTTTGAGCTAAGTCTGTCTCCAAAGCCTGTGCTTTTTTTTGGCTGCACAGCATTGCAGCATGTGGGAATCTTAGCTCTCTGACCAGGGATTGAATCCACTTCCCCCTACAGTGGAAGCACAGAGTCTTAACCACTGGACAACCAGGCAAAGCCTGTGCATTTAATCACTGTGCTGAGACTTCCCTGGTAGCTCAGTGGTACCCACCTGCCAACACGGGAGACACGGGTTCCACCCCTGGTCTGGGAAGATCTCACATGCCGCCGACCCGCTGAGCCCCTGCACCACAACTATTGAGCCTGTGCTCCAGAGCCTGGAACCACAACTGCTGAAGCCCGAGCACCTTAGAGCCTGTGCTCTATAAGAGAAGCCGCCGCCATGGGAGATAGCCCCTGCTTGCTGCAACTAGAGAAAAGCCTGTGCAGCAACTGAGTCCCAGCACAGCCAATAAATATATATATATATATATATATATAAGAACTTTGCTTTAAAAAAGAAAATCACTGTACTTTCTTGCTCATTAACTCATCTGTCTCCGGTCCAGCCCAGAGAGCTGGGCTGGGTCCAGGTGGCCAGTAAACTTCACTTTATAGAAGAGGAGATGGAGGTTCAGAGAAGCCGAATGACCTGCTCAGTGTCATACACTGGGGGCTGGAGCTGGAGCTGGAACTAGGAATCGGGCCCCTGCCCTCCAACACCCTCTCCCCAGTACACACACTCCTGATTGCTGGTTGTGTATCACAGAGCGTCTGGGGAGGGACACAGACCCATCAGTCAAGGGGAAGACAGAGGGAGAATAGGATCTAGAACTCATTAGCCTTTGGACCTGGAGGAGTCCCTTGGCATTAGCACCAGCAATTTACCATTGAGGTCCGTAAAAGGCAGGTCAGGGGACCCAGGAGTTTGGACAGTTTTAAAGGAGAAAATAGCATCAAAGAATTTGAATGATTGGCTCAAGTGCACACAACTATCTCCAAAGTCTATCTTTTTTACCCCACAGACTACTGGAAGCCCTGAAGGACAGCTGTCCTCTCCAGCCCTTCCTCTAAGTTCTCCTTCTTTCTTCTAGACTCTCATCCCATCACCTCCTCCTGGAAGCTACTTTGACTGTCTTCACCTCCTTTCTTGAAAACTAGTGTCTCAGAAATTAACAGAGGACTTGTGTAAATGCCCTAGGGGAGTGCTGTTGGCAGGGGCACGCCCCCCTGTGATGGGAACACTACACTCGGATTCATCAGTTTGGTGAGTTGGGGTTTTCTTTAAGGTGAGAGGGGAAGAGGAAACACCTGACAGGTGATACAGGACCTGGGAGTTAGGAGTCTTGGGTTAGAGCTCTGGTTTTGTTGACAGCTTTCTCTGTGACCCTGGGTGTGTCTCCTTTCCATCCTGAGCCTTTATTTCCTCGTCTGCAAAATGAAAGGCTTGGGTTGGAATAGGGAGGCGAATCAGTTTGACCTCATGAGCTGGTTCTCATTAGTTGGCGATGTAGCACTGTGTTAAGAATTCTGAAGTTAACTGTGGCCCCAGTGAGAGGGAGAGATGGATTAGTGATGCTAGGGAGGGGTGGTGAGAGCCTTAGCAACTTGCCATTCCTTCCAGACTAACAGGCCACCACTCTGTGACAGAGTCCTTGGTTTTTCTGTTGAAAGAGTGAGTAGGTAGTTTCATCTTGGGCTTTTGGATAGCCTTACTGATACAGGCTTCCCTGGTGGCTCAATGGTAAAGAATCTGCCTGCAATGTGGGAGATCCGGGTTTGAGTTCCCTGAGTCAGGAAGATCCCCTGGAAAAGGAAATGTCTACCCACTCCAGTATTCTTGCCTAGAGAATTCCATGGACAGGGGAGCCTGGTGGGCTATAGTCCATGGGGTTGCAAAGAGTCGGGCATGACTGAGAGACTAACACTTTCTTCTTTCCCTTTCACTGATGCTCAGAGAAGGTTTATTACTTGGTTAGACACGTGGTCAAAAGGAGCAAGGGGCCCAGGGCGGCCAGGCGGAAACCTGAGTCCTGCTTTTGTCAGGATTCAGGGGAGGGTGTGGGGAGCCTTTAGGGCACTGAGACCCCAGGGCAGAGTTCAAACACTGAAGACTGGAAAGAAAACACTCCTTCCTTGGGGAGCTTGGAAGGGATCTGCTGGCATAGTTTGGCAGGTACGGGGGACAGTGGGAAGGGACCCCTGGAGGGGATGTCCAAGCTGTCACCACAGAGACTTCAGCAGGGAGAACTTAAGAGTGATTCTTCCATGACCTGGCAAGATCATGGGAGGGTTTCCTGCCCTTAGGAAGGAGAGTTTCCTTCCATCAGGAGCCACGACCTGGGGTGGAAAAGGGACAGTCCTGCTCGGAGGCAGAGCATTGTTGCAGTGACTTTTGCAGACATTCTTTTAGCCATCTCTTGCTGCTGCTGCTGCTGCTAAGTCACTTCAGTCATGTCTGACTCTGTGCAACCCCAGAGACGGCAGCCCATCAGGCTCCCCCGTCCCTGGGACTCTCCAGGCAAGAACACTGGAATGGGTTGCCATTTCCTTCTCCACTGCATGAAAGTGAAAAGTGAAAGTGAAGTCGCTTAGGACCACAATATGTGAAATGCTGTGTGTCGGCCCCTCTCCACTCTGCTCCCATCTCCACCTGCTGCCTTGTTCCCACTGCTGTGCTCTGATGACTTGGGGGCTGCTATGAACAGCACTGCCTTCCTCATAGAGGCCAGGTGTGGTTGGCCACCACTGGCTTTCCATCTTGTCCATCTTGAGCTAGACTGGCTACCCAAGAAGAAACTAGAGCTCTTGATTCTGAGCCTGCTGCTGCCTTGTGTGTGGAAAGGACTCAAGAGTCAGACTTTATCCGACCCTTTCGGTTTACACACAGATGAGGAACCCAGGCCCAGAGAAGGTCACACAAAGAATCTGTATATACATTATCATCCAGCCTCCTGATTCTGAACTCTCCCCAGCTGCCCTGCTCTGGACTTGGGACCGGAGGTCAGGCCCTGAGACCCTGGGCTCTCCTAAATATTCAGCAGCTCTCCCGGGCAGTTAAAGATGAGAATGCAGCTGTGGGTGGTGCAGAGTCCTGGATGTCAAACCATCTGCTTGTCGGTTCCATTCATTATTCATAAGGAAACATGAGCCCCTGGGTTGGCATGGTCAAGAATTTTGTCCCTTACCCTCTTTTCTTCTCTTCCCCTGTGGCACCCAGGAAGCACTTGCTTCTCCAGCTGTGGTCTGCGTGGTGTCTCTGCTGCCCCTCAGATGCTCATTGCCAACCTGGGAACCTGGGCCAGAGCAGGTTTTTGGATCACAGATACTTTGCCTGCGGTTTTCTCAGCCTGGAGATCCAGGACAAACCTGTGCAGGAGGGCTGGGCTCGCCTCTTTGGGTGAGCTCTGGGGCGAAAGGGCAGGGGCTGCCGAGCATATCTGTCTCTCTGTGAGAACAAGAGCTCCAGAACAGGAGTCCAGGCCTGGCTACTTCTTAGCTGAGTTGGACGGGTGAGGCCTTCAGTTCTCTGAGACTCATTTTTCTCATCTGTGACATGGAGATAACAGCATATGTAACAGAAATACCCTAAGGAGTAAATTAGGTTTATGCTGTAGCCAATCAAAGTATCAGATAAGCCCTTTCCCATCGTCCACCAGAAGACCATCAGATACCAAACAAACACACAGACTGGCACAAGAATTGGAAACTAAAGAGGCCATCACAGGCTCAGGTCCAGGAGGCCTTTCCATTGGCTGCAAGGTTGATGGGGGATGGATGGAGAAATACAATCCGAGACTCTGCAGACTTCACAGGGCCAGCGAGTACAGGCCAGACAGCCACAAAGAAGGCAAGACGCGGCTCTGACTCATCCCTACTGTCAGCCCTCATTCTCCAGGCCGACAGGAGCCCTGCTGACCAGCAGCGCAGGCAGTCATACTCAGCTGTCTGGGCCTGTCTTGCTATCTGCCCAGAGTGATGCTTTCCCTTCCCACCCCGGTTTCCCCTCCCCTTTCTGTGTCCTTTTGAAAAATCAGATTCCCTCGGGTTGACAGGGCCCTGGAAGTGGGATGCCACCCTAGGGAAAATGCTGGGGGCCAGGACCGAACTGGGAAGGGCCAGGTGCAGAGCCCACCTGCAGCCGTCCCTTCTGAACTCTGCCCAGGCCTCGGACTTCGAGGTCGACAGCAGGAGATCCCATGTCCGCACTAAACAGAACCCTGGGCGCCTGCAGTCCTGCTCCCAGAGTAGTTCCCAGTGCCCCTGTGCTCTTTCCTAGCTCTCATCACAACTGCCGCTAAACACAGAGCTGCATAACTAGTTGCTCACTGTCTGTCTTCTCCCCCGACCCAGAGGCTCTGGCAGGGCAGGATGCATTTGGCCTGGCTCATTACTGCATCGTTGGCACTCAGCATAGGCCCAGGAGTTTTAGGGGCTTACTTTTTTCTTAATTTTATTCTCTGAGAAAAGATATTTTTCTAAAGTATATTATTAAATAAAATGATGACCCTTAGCATGAATATGAGTAATAGTTCAAACTTGAGGTCACTTGTGGTGACCATTTTGTAATGTATCAAACCACCAAATCACTGTGTTCTGTCCCGGGATCTAACATAGTGCTGTAGGCCTTTATGGTTCCATGTGAAAATTGAATAGATAAAAATTTTTTAATTGCTTTGGTTATTTTAGGACACTGTCTTGCCAATTTCTATAAGAAGCCCTGTTAGAATATCGATTGGGATTGCACTGAAACTATAGGTAAATTTAGGGATAACTGACTTTTTTTTGGGGGGGATAGCTTTTAAAATTTAAGTATGGTCAATGTACAGTATTATATGTTATAGGTATACAATATAATAATTGACAGTTTTGAAAAGTAATACTCCATTTGGGCTTCCTTGGTAGTTAAGACTGCAAAGAATCTGTGTGAAATGCAGGAGACCCAGGTTCAGTCCCTGGGGTGGGAAGATCCCCTGGAGAAGGGAATGGCAACCCACTCCAATATATAGTTACTATGACTGAAGTCACTCAGTCGTGTCCGACTCTTTGCAACCTCATGGACTGTAGCCTACCAGGCTCCTCCGTCCATGGAATTTTCGAGGCAAGAGTACTGGAGTGGGTTGCCATTTCCTTCTCCAGGGGATCTTCCCAACCCAGGGATCAAACCCAGGTCTCCTGCATAGCAGGCAGACGCTTTACCCTCTGAGCCACCCGGGAGGCCCAAAGAGAACATCAAGATGTCGTGGTGGTTGTTGTTTCGTTGCTAAGTTGTGTCTGACTCTTTTGCGACCCCATGGACTGTAGCCCACCAGGCTCGTCTGTCCATGGAATTCTCCAGATAAGAATACTGGAGTGGATTGCCATTTCCAGGCCCTTCTGTCCATGGAATTCTCCAGATAAGAATACTGGAGTGGGTTGCCATTTCCTTCTCCAGGGGATTTTTCCCAACACAGGGATCGAACCTGCCTCCTCTGCTTGGTAGGTGGATTCTTTACCACTGAGCCATCAGGGAAACCCAGTTACTATGAATTGTTGGCTACATTCCCTTTGAATATGTGCTGAATGCAGCATTAGAGAGTAAATTTGTCGACTTTGGAAAGGAATTTGGCCATGTATTCCGAGAATCAGAAATATGTTTATGCTGTCAGTGTTAGGATGCTTCCGGAGTAACGGAGAACTCGGATTCAAGCTGGCTTAAGCAATGGAAAGCACACCGTCTCACATAGCTGGAAAGCCAGAGAAGCCGGGTTCCAGGCTGGCGTCTCTGTGCTGTGCTACCCTCAGCACCACTGGCTTCACCCTAGGCTGGGCTGTCTCTCAGGGAGAGGTCTTGTGGAAGGGAAAAGAGAGACACACAGAAGGAGAAGCACCTACCTCTTGTGTAAGCCTGGAATCCAAATCTTCCCCTTAAGTCAGATTGAACCAACTTAGTCATATGCCCACTCTTGGACCAGTAAGGGTAACCAAGGTGAATGCCACTCACTGATTGTTTTAAGCAGATCAAGATCTGCCTCTGGAACAAAAGATGAGGTGGATAAAACCAGTACACTGCCAGGAAGCGGGAAGGGAGAAGCTGCCAGTGGCATTCACACTCGATAGCCCAGTCACTTCATTTCCCGGAGTTGATCCTAAGGAAATAAGCAGATAAAAATCAGTGTACAAAGATCCTTATTGCAGTGCTGTTTAAAAGACAGGAGAGAAGGGGAAAGGGAAAGAGATGAGAAAGTCGGACTTGATCTAAGCAGTAACTGTATTGAAGTATTTAATTATACTGCCTCCATACAATGGAAAATTATGGTGGCATTTAAACATTTCTACAAAGTGTTAATGACATTGGGAAGGTCTTGTGATATAACATTAAGTGAAAAATAGCAGGATAGAAAATTGTATTGGCAGGATGAGTTGTTACTTTTTAAAATGTGTAGAAAAGAGACTGGGAGGAAATAGGTTAACATGCCTGTCGTGGCTGCCTCCCAGTCATGCAATTAAGGGTGATTTTTCCTGCTTCTTTATGCTTTTCTGCCCCACTCCCTTCAAGCAGGAGGACCCCTTCGGCAGTCTGCCCGGCTAGAGCCACATTTGTTCTCTCTCCTCTCATTACTGGCTGTGAAAACAACAGTCACGCCTGCTGAATATTTATGCTTTGCCTGACACGGTTCCAGGCACTTTCATCTGCGCTAATTTAATCTTCCAACAATCCTATGAGGTAAGTGCTTCCGTTTCTCATTTTGCCGAGGTGCTCACTGAAACCCAGAGATGTCTGGTCACGAGGTCACACAGCTAGTATGTAGAGGCCCTTGGAATTTAAGAGCAGTCACATGCACAGCCTCCACCTTCCCTGCCAAACCAGGTCGCTTGTCGGGGCAGCCACACGCTGACGGGAGCAAGCCCACTGATGGAGCCGATTCTGTGCACACCCTTTACACGGACTTGTTCATTTAACCCTCGCGACCTCAGAGAGGCTGAGTGCCTTGCCCAAGGTCACACAGCTAGGAAGGGCTGGGGCCGAGGTCGAGTGGCCTGGGGTCTGATGCCTGACCCCTTTCTCCCTCTCCCGCCCCGACAGGGTTGCCTGAGGTCCCGTCGCCCCGTGGACCATGTTTAACGGGGAGTCAGGTCCAGCCTCGGCTGCGGCCTCCAGGAATGTGGTGCGGAGCTCCAGCATCAGTGGGGAAATCTGTGGGTCCCAGCAGGCCGGGGACGGCACCGGGACCAGCACTGCCAAGAAGCGACGCAGCAGCCTCGGGGCCAAGATGGTGGCCATCGTGGGCCTGACCCAGTGGAGCAAGGGCGCGCTCCAGCTGCCCCAGGCTGGTGAGGCCGTGGGCACCCCACGCCGGGGGTGGGGGGCAGCTGCCCCAGGCTGGTGAGGCCGTGGGCACCCCACGCCGGGGGTCGGGGGGCAGCTGCCCTGGTATGGTGAGGCCATGGGCACCCCACGCCGGGGGTCGGGGGGCAGCTGCCCCAGGCTGGTGAGGCCGTGGGCACCCCACGCTGGGGGGAGGCACCTCACTTTGCGGTCACAGGGCGCCCAGGGGCTGTCCTCGTGGTTGTACACTCCCACCCCCACGAACACTAATGTCACACTGCCATACACCAGGCGGTGTCCTGGGTCCAGTCTGCGTCCTGACTCACTGACTCCTCGTGGAACTCTCTGAGACAGGTTGTGAAGCACAGAGAAGGGAAGTAAGATGCTCTAATCTGCACGGCAGTAGGTGGTGGAGCCTGGATTCAAACCCCAGCATCAGGCTTCTGAGCTCATGCTCCCAAACTTTGTACTCTGCCGCCTCTCTACCCAGACTCACCCACTAATCAGCAATTAATCATTATATAGCCGTCGTGTTCCTAACGCCGTGCTGTGACACTGTGACTTCATGGACCCATCCAGGAGGCGCAGTCTCACCTGGAATGTCTGAGTTTCTTAGGTACAAGTAGCTGCACACGTATGTTACAATCCGCAAGAGAGACACACACACACAAAGACACGTGCCCTGCATAGGCACATGACTAGCACACTCGGTTGCTCATAAAAGCTACCGCTACTGCCAGGAGAGCACAGGACATTCGTTGACACTACGCATGGTCAGAATAAAACCAGCTATGCAAATCAGATACAGTCCTCTGTATACAGATGCACACACCCCGATCGTGGAAACACAGTAACACACGCACCCTCAGTGGCCCGTGGTCACAGGAACACATCACACGTATGTGCACACATACCTCACAAAAGCTACATTCACACACTACCTTAATAGCTACCTCCTGACAAATACATTATACTTTCCCAAACAGCTGGTTATAGAATCCCACTTATGCCCCAGACGGGTGGGTGACCCACCTCGTCACACACTGTCAGCCCTGGAGCTCACGTCACGGAGGAGCCAGCCCTCCCTCCCCACCAGGACCTTCTCCCTTGGTGGCATCAACCCAGACACCAGCTGGTTTTGTTTTAAAATCTCTTCCTGCTTATTTTGCTCAGAGTAACAACTTCCCTAAGAAACCATCAAATAGGCAGCTGGATGGGGGTGGTGAGGGGGTGGGGGCACCAGAAGATCTGGGGAGAATGCTCCTCGAGACTCCCAGTTGGGGCTGGGGGTGGGGGGGATTTTTCCAGGCCTTAAAATAGATTTTTACAAAGCCCTCCACAGGAGCATGTGGGATGGTCTTTTCCAGCAATCAAGCTGCAATGTGGTTTCTGGCTCAAAGGAATGCCAGACGTGGAGGGGGCTTGAGATTATTATCAGCACCCCTGGGTGGGCAAAACCTGATTTCCCTGCACTCTCTCGACTGTCTGTCTCTTATACACATCTCTCCACAGGAGCATGTGGGATGGTCTTTTCCAGCAATCAAGCTGCAATGTGGTTTCTGGCTCAAAGGAATGCCAGACGTGGAGGGGGCTTGAGATTATTATCAGCACCCCTGGGTGGGCATGGCCCCTGTGAATGTGCCTGACACTAAGGGAGTCGGGGAGATGGGGATCTAAGAATCCAGGAGTTGGGCTAGAACAGGACCAAGGGGGTGAGATTAAGGTTGGGAGACTAGATTAGGACAGTGGAGGAGATATTGGGCCCCAGGAGTCTGGCTTTAGGAAACCAAGCCCTGCTGATCCCTGGCTGAATTGGCTGATTCAGCTTTAGACCCAAAGGTCTCTTCGTGCCCAGATAATTTGGAGGGACAGTGTTCCAAGGCCAAGGCAAGTGCCTGAGTCACTGACAGACATGTCAGTGATGTGCCTGGGACTGTCCACCTACCCAGACTCCACAGTCAGCAGGCAGGGATAGCAGACGCCAGGATGACCTCCAGCCTTGTAGAGGAACAATCAACATGGGGCTTCTGGATGACTTGTCTCTGCAGTGTGCAAGGGCATGGATGGAGGCCTGGGGATGGGGGCAGGGGAATTGCCCACTGCCCTTTTAACTGAAGGCCTCTGTGAATCATCCAGTTGCCAAATGTCAGAGCAGAAAGGGGCCCTGGAGACCCTCTGGTCCGGTGTACTCATTTCATTGATGAGGCATCTGAGCCTGGCAAAGATAAGAACTTTAAATTGACCTTCAGAGAGACACCCTGTCATTTTCTACCTGGGCAGCTTAGGCAAGCTGCTTCACCTCTGTGAGCCCGCTTCCTCATTTATAGCTTGAGGACAATAATACATGCCTTGCTGAGTTGTCCAGGGGACTGAATGAGATAGGATGTGTAGAGGTACCCCCACCTCTTGCCTGACACATAGCAGATACTTGGTAAATTGTTGGTTATTATCACTGATGGTCACACAGTAGGGCCAAAAAAGAAGTGACTTCTTTAGCCACCCCTTGCTTGTAGCATTCTCCCCTCCCATCTACAATTCCTTGTCCCTGTGTTTTTCTCCCAGGCCTTGGGGTTGCCAGTGTCCCAGTTTAGAGCCCATCCTCCTGGATGGGACAGTCTGGCCTCAGAGGGAGGTATGGGGCTGATCACTGTGGGCACTGGCCCTGGAAGCTCTGTTCTGGGGTAAGATCCTAGCAGCATGCCCCTGCTGGGATGGCCCAGTTCCCTGAAGGGCAGGGCTGTTTATAGACCCCTCTCTGGGACCCAGTCTTCTGGGTTCTGGGTCTGCCCATCACAGGATCTTCCATACCTCTCATTGACTTGAGCCTCGCCCATTCCCTCCTCTTCATTTCAAAGCCTGGGTGATTGGACCAGACTCCCCTCTGGTTCCCCTGCTTTTTGCCTGTCCCTCCCATTTTATTTTGCTCATGTTGTCCTAGAAAGGCCTTCCAAAAACTCACCCTGAAACTTTAGAGGACTAGTGCTGGCTCTCACTTGAGGGACCTTGAGAAACTCACTTTCCCCCTGGGCCTCTGTTTCTTCGTAAAATGGAGGTTAAAAGTCTGTCTCCCAGCTTCCTTCTAGATCTAACATTCTTTAGGTTGTGGGAGCAGAGAGGAAAGTGGGGTCAGAGTTTTGGGTTCCCAGGACACAGGTGGGTTCTGGCCTGGCCTTCGGCTGGGTCCACACAGGGCCATCTTTGGCTGTTCTTGCCTTTGGTCAAATGGAGCTTCTCTTTTCAGTACCAAGGACAGCTGCTGCCTTGCTCTGGGCTCTGGACTCTGGACCAGGGTGGGGCAAGGGCTCAGGATCATTCCAGGAGATCCCCTGGGGAGTGCTGCTGGAGGCTGACTTCCTCTTCCTTGTCTGTGGTGGGATAGATGGGATGGCTCCTGGAGTCTGTTGGTCCCCAAGGACCACCAAATTGTTGCAAGCAACTTAGTCCAATTCTCGAGGGAGAGAGGCTACGTAAAGTTACTTCCTAGATCAACAGGGTTCAGATACTGGACTGGTGTGTGAAACCAGTAGAGGAATTTTCACTGAGGTTGCAAGACCTTCCTTTCCACCCAGAGATGTAGAACTTAATCTCTGCTGAATCTCAAACCAATGTGGAGCTGGTGGAGGGGAGTGAAAAGTAGCACATCAGTGGACTGGGAGTCAGTGGGCCTAGGTCTCACTCCAGTTCTGTGAGTGCCTGGACTTTAGGGTCCCCATCTGTGAAATGACAGGGGCATTTCAGGATTCTGTGACTCCCCTAAGCAGGGGCTCACAGTAGGTCGGGCACCTCAAAGAAAGTAAACTTCCTTCAAATGGATCAAAGCTTTCCCAAGCTCTAGAAGTGGGGGGTTTGGGGTCACGAGTAGTAAGGCTCTGACTTCAGCTCAGGGTATATGTTGGGGGGATTTGAGGTGAAGGAGGATAAAGTGTAGCCCCCACAGACCCTTCTGTCTTCTAACTGGATTAGAGAGGCTGTGGCAGTTAGGAGCAAGGAACAGGACAAGTCTCCCCCACCTACAATTATCGCCCAGTCCCGTGTGTGGGGGGACACACACCGTTTGTGGATTGCCTCTATATATATGATATATAGAGACGATCAAGCATATATATATATGATCGAGCAGATGGGTTCAGCTCCTAGTGCTGTGGTGTGAAGGGCACATGCGTGCGGCAAACCATGTCATGTGTACACATGACAAAGACTTGGTGGGACCAGCTGTGACTGTGTGACTGATGTATGAACATTCACATGACCTTGGATGTGAGATCACTGTATCAGTATGTGTGATTGTTAGCAGTGTGTGTGTGTGTGTGTGTGTGTGCGCCTGAGTAAAAGATGTGCACCAGCTAATATGACTCTGTGTGAACATGTGTGTGTGTAAGAGACACAGACACTTTGATGGTCTTATTGATTCCTGGGTAGAGGCTATTCCAATATCCCAGAAGCTAGTGAGGTTTCAGAGAAGACATGCCTCCTTACCAGCACCCCACTGGTGCTGGTCCCATGCCAGTCCCCCACCCCACTCGCTAGTGCTGCTGCCCGTCGCAGCCCTTCCTCTCCCAGTAGGACTTCCTGAAAAATAAGCAGGGCCAAGCAGGAGGGTAAAGTCCCTCTTTCTCCCAGGCTGGGGTCTTGGACACCCTCTCCCAGCCCACCGCTGGGTGTGAGTGGGAATCGCCAGGGTGACCAGCTCCACCTCCCGGTGCTTCTGTGCTGCCTGCCCCCGCCCCGGCCTCTCCCCATCACTGTAAGCAACTCCACTCTTAATTTGCCTGGGCCTCTAACCAATGACAGCAGAAGGTTCCTTTGGTATGGTCCCTCTCTGAGTACCACCACTTCCTTCCCCATCAAGCGCCTCAGGCATACGAGCTCCAGGAGGGGAAGTCCCTGCAAACCCACAAACTGTCTTCTGCCCCCGCACTGCCCCAGCCCTGCCCCCAAGAGGAGAGACTGTCTAGAGGGCCCACACTGCAATGCTGAGGAGGTTGCCATGGAAACCAGGCAAGCTGGTATGCTGCTCAGAGAAGCAAAGTGTCCCATGTTCCTTGCAAGACAAAAGAGGGGGGTTAGAGATGTCGAGCCCACCCC
>SJXQ01006755.1:110387-124434 GCA_006408695.1 Aepyceros melampus | reverse complement strand
CAGATGAGAGGTACGGAGACACTGGGGGTAAGCTTTCAACACAGAGCTTCTGAGGTTCTTCTGTAGACCTCTTCCTCAAAGCCAAAATCAGTTCAGGTCAACCTAGCAGTCTCTCTCTGATTTCTTTCTCTAGTGGCCTCTCCACACACACCCCTCTCCACATTCAGAGCCACATTGACAATGGGTGTTAGTTTGCGAGTGGCCAGAGTTTGCGTGGATTTTTTTTTTATAGGACCTGTGAAGGTTTCACAGAGGTGGTTTTTGATCTCTGGGAGTGATAGGGCTCATGAGAGTACTTGGAAAATGAAAAGCAAATCTGAGAATTCTGGAGAAGACAAACTTTTCAGAAGAAACTTAATCCTTTGGGGCAAGGGCTGAGATTGAGTGGGAAGGTGTGGGTCAGGGGATCCTGGTCAGGATGAGGCTGAAGGACAAGGGCTGAACTCTGCTGATTCCCCACCCATAGCCCCAGCATCTCCATTCTGCCTTCAGCCATCCTTCTCATCTACTTTGCGTCACTGCGCTGAGCAGGATCAGGGGTCAGGCTATGGGCTGGCGCTGGAGGTCATCTCAGCATTGCCCCTGCCTCCAGTCAGAGCCCTGCCTATTCTGCCCCCTCCCAAGAGGTTGACTTCAGCAGTGATCTCAGCGAAACCTCATTAGCGATCTGACCTTCTTCCCTCTCTGTGCTTCGTGGGGGTCACAGAAGGGGCCACCAAGAAACTGCGCAGCAACATCCGGCGGAGCACGGAGACGGGCGTTGCCGTGGAGATGCGGAGTCGGGTCCCTCGCCAGGGCAGCCGGGAGTCCACAGACGGGAGCACAACAGCAATAGCTCCGACGGCACGTGCGTTCAGCCCACCCCCACCGTGTCCCCACCCTCTACCTAGGTCCTCTGGTCACTGGCGCAGGGTTGGAAAATATGGCTGGGTTTGCAGGCCAGATATCTGAGTTCCTCTGTACTCCTGCCTCCCTCTGTCCTCGTCCCCTGGACACCGGCTGCCTGGGCCCCAGTCTCCCTATTGCTCCTGGCCGCTGTTCCCCATCAGAATACTCCAGTGGCCCAAGAGCAGCCCATCCCTTTGGTACGTTTCATGCCTCCCACCTCCCAGGGCTTACATGCCCCTCCACTCCAGAGGAGAGAGCTAGAAAAGAAAATGGGCTCCTAAAATCTTTTAAATGCAAAACAGCTGGTACAGCTCAGATGAATGGCATTCTCACAGGTGGACTTACTTGGAGCTTAGAAAAGGAGTTTGGACTAGATTGGTGTTTTTCAAACCAGGTGTTGACTCACAGGCAGGAAGTCAAATCAGTTTAGTGGGTCAAAACCAGCATTAGTAAAGGAAATAGAAAATTCAGGTATATACTACTGGAGGAAGGAAGAGTTACCTTGTGAACTTCTTTTTGCGTATGTAAATACACGTAGGTCTATGACGTTAAATATATTTCTTCCATATGCATATGGGTTGCAGTCAAAAATTTGAAAGTCTCTGGGTTAGATATTCCCTTGATCTCTTCAAATCTATGAAATGATGGATATATGATTAAGATTTTCTGAATCAGCTTCATTAAGGCTCAATAATTTCAGAATTCTATGGCCCTATTATTTGAGATTCTATGATCATGTCTCACTACTATGCCTGCTTCTGTGAATGCGAGTAGATGCTTGGATTTATCCTACCATACGCAGGGCGCTGCTGGCTCTTCAGATCAGGGCCTCTTACTCTGCCCCAGTCAAAAACAGTGTCTCAGTCAATACAATAAGCCTCAGGGATGTTGGTGCTACCAGTATCTCCATTTTACAAGTGGAGAAACTGAGGCATAGGGGGAGGGTATGGCACCTTCCAAGGTCACAGCTATAAAGTGGTAGTGGAGTCAGGTTTTGAATTAAGGACATTTGACCCTAAAATCTTTGTTCACAATCTCAGTACTGTCGATACTAAGCTCCTGAAATTCTGTGACCTCAAGAGTTATATTTCCTTTTGTTGTTATCCTTTCTCTTTTTTAAAAAACTGAAGTATAGTTTATTTACAATATTATGTTTCAGGTATATAGAAAAGAGATTTGATGATGTATATGTATATGTCTATATTATTTTTATGATTCTTTTCCATGATAGTTTATTACAAGATATTGAATGTAATGCCCTGTTGATAGTTTAGTATAGTAGGGTATATCTGTTAATCCCGTATGCACAATTTATCCCTCCATCCCTCCCCTCTGGTAACCATTATGTTTTCTATGTCTGTTTCTGTTTTGTAAATAAGTTCATTTGTACTATTTTTTTTAGATCTCACGAATAAGTGATATCATATGGTATCTGTCTTTCTCTGTCTCACTCACTTCACTTAGTATGATAGTCTCCAGGCCCATCCATGTTGCTACAAATGGCATTATTTCATTCTTTTTCATGGCTGAGTAGTATCCCATTGTATGGGGATACATTATATATATAGATAGATAGATAAATGTATATATTTATGGATATATAGTACCCCCACCTTCTTTATCCATTCATTTGTTGATGGACATTTTGATTGTTTCTACATCTTGGCTATTGTGAACAGTGCTGCTTACGAACATCGAGATCATGCCTACTTTTTTTTTTTACATGTACACACTATATTTATTTATTCACTTTATTATTTATTTTTGGCTGCGCTGGGTCTTTGTTGCTGCATGCGGGCTTTCTGTAGTTGCGGTGCAAGGGCTTCTCATTGCAGTTGCTTCTCTGAACACAGGCTATAGGCACATAAGTAAGTAAGTAAAGTCACTCAGTCATGTCCGACTCATTGTGACCCCATGGACTGCAGCCCACCAGGCTCCTCAGTCCATGAGATTCTCCAAGCAAGAATACTGGAGTGGGTGCCATTTCCTTCTCCAGGGGATCTTCCCGACCCAGGGATTGAACCCGGGTCCCCCGCATTGGAGGCAGACGCTTTAACCTCTGAGCCACCAGGGAAGTCCATAGGCACATGGGGTTCAGTAATTGCAGCACAGAGGCACATTAGTCGTGACTGTCGGACCCTAGAGCATGCAGGTCCCAGTAGTTGTGGGGCATGGGCTTAATTGCTCTGTAGCATATGGAATCTTCCAGAACCAGGAATCAAACCTGCATCCCCTGCTTGGCAGGCGGGTTCCTAGCCACTGCACCACCAGGGAGGTCCATCATGCCCACTTTTGATACTGTGTGGGATGAGTGTCTAGCCTTGGGAATACTGAGTTAAAAGGTGCTCTAGTGTTCTTATTGTGATGAGAACTATTTCATCATATATATACATATTCATAAGGCATGTTCGGTAAACTCCCTCTTGGCCATTGATATCCCTGAGACCTAAGTTGAAATAACTTAGCAAACCTGCAAAGTAACTTTTGGTTCTACTGAGGTGAGGACTTTTATAACCAGCCTGTGTTTTACAGATCTGTGGAGTTTTGAGGCAAGTACGTGAATCAAGACTGTCAGCTATTCATTTAAATTTTTCAGATCCCACTATCCAAAAACATGATGTTAGACTACTGCTAATTCTGACCAATAAAAATGGATGGGCCTCAAAGCCCCCTCCTAGGGAGCGGAGGCGGAGAAGTCAATGGCACTCCACTCCAGTACTCTTGCCTGGAAAATCCCATGGACGAAGGAGCCTGGTGGGCTGCAGTCCATGGGGTCACTAAGAGTCGGGCACGACTGAGCGACTTCACTTTTGCTTTTCACTTTCATGCATTGGAGAAGGAAATGGCAACCCACTCCAGTGTTCTTGCCTGGAGAATCACAGGGATGGGGGAGCCTGATGGACTGCCGTCTATAGGGTTGCACAGAGTCGGACACGACTGAAGCGACTTAGCAGCAGCAGCAGAGAGCGGAGGCTGAGCCTGGCAAGGGAGAGACACAGGCCTTCTGATAAATCTGTGCAGCCTGTCTCCCCTTCCTGCCTGTCTCTGGCCAAAGAGGACTCAGGACAAAGGTTCCAACAGGGGTTGCTCCTGGGACAGCCTTTTCTCTCTTGAGGTAGGAGCCTGGGCTGTCCTAGGAGATCTGGGAATATCCTGTGATCCATTATAGCCCCTGGGCAGTTCTGGGCCAGCCTTCCCTCACCTGTCCTTTCTCTGCTGGCCACACCCAGAACATCTAGGCTTGAGGACAGGCACAAGCAGCACCTTTCCTATGATGGTCACACCCCCAGCGGCAATGACTGCCATTTCCTGTCTGTCTGGAACTTCTCCTGCTCCCTCTGCTCTAATCCTCACCATCGCCCTGGATGCGTTGAGTGTCAGCTGTTTTGTAGGCAAGACGAGTCTCTCACCTCTCGGAGCCTCCGTTTTCTCATCTGTAAACCCGGCTTATAGCTCCTGCCACCCTCAGTGGTTGCGCAGATGAAATGATACCCATTTGGAGCGTGTAGTACACTGTTGGCATCTGGCCAACTTTCAATCACTGTCAGTTTTTCTCGTTACTATTTCCACACACAGCCATGGACCACTCCACACCACCCCCCACCCCCAACACTTGGCATTAATCTCAACCCTGTAATTGTATTATTTCAGTCTCAGTTGCTGTTTAGGGCGCCACCTGACATTCCTGACTTGGACATCAAACTCATAGTCAACTCAACCTCTGTTTTTGGAACTTGCTCCAGGCACTGAAATATCTGACCTTTGTCTCTGGTTCTTGGCATTAACACCTCTGGTGAGGACACAAAGTATCTAGCAAGTGCTGTCTTTTCAGGGTCACCTTAGAAATCCTAGCGCTTGAAGATTTAATATCATGATGGTTAGTCTCTTTGCCCAAGTGACATCAAAGTCTTTTTCTGTAATGTGCAGAAATGAACAGTTCTGTTTGTCCCCAGCCACAGTGGTAGACTTTCAGTATGTCCAGGGGAGATTGGGGCACAGAGGCAGTGCCCAGTGCCCTAGGGGAGTGCTCCTGCATCCCGCCACCCAGAAGCCCTCACATACCCCTCTGCCCCCTTCTTCAGGTTCATCTTCCCCACCACCCGGCTTGGGGCCGAAAGCCAGTTCAGCGATTTCCTGGATGGGCTGGGACCAGCCCAGATTGTGGGGCGACAGACACTGGCAACACCACCAATGGGTGAGTCGTCTTCTCTCAGTTATTATTTATTTTAATCTTGGCTGCACTGGGTCTTCATTGCTACACGTGAGCTTTCTCTGGTTGCAGCCAGTGGGGGCAGCTCTCTAGTTGGGGTGCTCAGACTTCTCATTGCAGTGGCTTCCCTTGTTATAGAGCGCGGGCTCTAAGGCTCTCAGGCTTCCATGGTTGTGGTATGGGCTTAGTTGCCCTGAGGCAAGTGGAGTCTTCCTGCAGGAGCCATTGAACCCATGTCCCCTGCATTGGCAGGCAGATTCTTAACCATTGGACCATCAGGGAAGTCCTGGGTGAGTCTTCTTAAGGGCAGGATGAGTAGGGCAGTGGCAGCCAAGCAGCGGACCAGCTGAGCTCAGCCCCACATGATGCAATACAAACCGCAGAAAGGAGCCCTCACTCCGGCTCTTATGCCAGTGGGGAGGCGGCAGCATAGCGAGCCTCAGTCCCTCCACAGCACAGAGGAGAGGGGTTCCAGCCTTTCTCTGCTGGTCACATGGCAGCAGCTTTTCTGGCACATTCCCGCCCTCACATCACCACTCTCACCCACTCTCTCACCGCCTACCATGTACCCGGCAGTGCTAGTGCCAGGCATAAGATGGTGAACAAAGCTTATCATGGCATCAACGTCCATGGAGTCTGCTCTGTCACTGATTCTTTGTGGGACCTTGGGCAAGTCACAGCCCTTCTGTGAGCCTCAGTTTGCTCATCTGTAAGATGGGAATAATAATGCCTGCCTTAGTCCTGCAATCTGAAGACTCTTTTTTGAGTCCCTGTTTGATGCCTTGCATGAAATATTTCATTTACGCCTTAGGAACTGTGTCTTATTTGACTTGCTCTTCTAACAGTGCCTGGCACCTAGAAGCCTTTTAGTAATTTTCTCATCCCTCCTCGCAGTAGCTAGCAAGTACTCCCTACGGTCTATTCTTGGTCCTCTTAGCTGCAGTTCTGGCTCCTTCCCCCTCTCTCTCCCTCAGATTCTGGCTGTGTTGGCTTCAAGCAGCAGCTCCCAGGCTAGCTTCCCTAGAGATGCGGGCTTGCCTCAACCCCTCCCTCCCCATCAGTCTGACCTGAGCAGTGTCTGACCCAGACGTCTGCACTCAGCCCTCCCGTAGACAGTGTCTAACCTTCGACCTCACAGCAAATGAGAAAGTTGAGTGCAGACAGTGCCCTGCTGTGACCATGCGGTCGAGCTGACATTCCATTCCAGGCCAGGACTCCTCCCACTGCACTGCCCTGTCTTCCTGGAAACGGCTCACACAGGAGCCTTTGTCTACTGGGAGAGGGGTCCATAGGGACTCTCAGAGGGTAAGTGGCAGTTCCCATCTGGCTCTTGGGTGGGATTTGGCTAATTCCCAGTCCTTGCTTTCAGGCTTTTAAGGGCCTGGAGAGTCTGGTTTTTCCAGCTCTAGGCCCAGCCAAGGGCTGGGAGGTGGTGAGAAAAACCAGCCACTTGCACAAGGCTTATGCGCCATCGCAGCCTGGAACACTCGTGTATGGCGCCCCCTGGTGTCCAAAGTCGGGAAGGACAGGTTTGCATTGGCTCTCCTTGTTGGGGATGTTACATTGAGAGTCGCTGCTGCTGCTGTTGCTGCTAAGTCGGTCGTGTCCGACTCTGTGTGACCCCATAGACGGCAGCCCACCAGGCTCCCCCGTCCCTGGGATTCTCCAGGCAAGAACACTGGAGTGGGTTGCCATTTCCTTCTCCAATGCATGAAAGTGAAAAGTGAAAGTGAAGTCGCTCAGTCGTGCCCGACTCTTAGTGACCCCATGGACTGCAGCCTACCAGGCTCCTTCGTCCATGGGATTTTCCAGGCAAGAGTACTGGAGTGGGGTGCCATTGTCTTCTCTGAACAGTGAAGTTAAGATTAATTAATTCCTGAGACTTCCCCCTCCCCATTCTCCGTGGGGAGGTCAGAAATAGCTAGAGGGAGAGGGATGAATTGCAGGATGTCTCCTGGAAGTCATAAGTCCCCAGCTTCCAAAGTGTGCAAATACACAGTGGCATAATGGTTCAGAGACTCCAAAATGAGTGGCTGAACCCAAAGTCTGGCCCATTTTAATTTTTCTGCATCAGGCTTATGCTTCTGAACCCCCTTTTTTTGGCCACGCAGCATGCAGAATTTTAATTCCCTGACCAGGAATCAAACCCATGCCTCTGCAGTGGAAGCAGAGTCTTAACCACTGGACTGCCTGAGAATTCCCTCTATATTCCTTTGAAGGACGTCCCAAGTGACTATCAAAGATGGGCACAATAAATGAAAGAAATGGTATGGACCTAACAGAAGCAGAAGATATTAAGAAGAGGTGGCAAGAATATACAGAACTATACAAAAAAGATCTTAATGACCCAGGGAAACAATGAAAAAGTGACAGACTATTTTCTTGCGCTCCAAAATCACTGCAGATGGTGACCACAGCCATAAAATTAAAAGACTCTTGGTCCTTGGAAAAAAAGCTATGACAAACCTAGACTGAGTGTTAAAAAGCAGAGACATTACTTTGTCAACAAAGGTCCATCTAGTCAAAGCCATGGTTTTTCCAGTAGTCATGTATGGATGTGAGAGTTGGACCATAAAGAAGGCTGAACACTGAAGAACTGATGCTTTTGAGCTGTGGTGTTGGAAAAGACTCTTGAGAGTCCCTTGGACTGCAAAGAGATCAAATCAGTCAATCCTAAAGGAAATCAATCCTCAATATTTGTTGGAAGGACTGATGCTGAAGCTGAAGCTCCAGTACTTTGGCCACCTGATGCCAAGAGTCAACTCATTAGAAAAGACCCTGATGTGGGGAAGATTTAAGGCAGGAGAAGGGGATGACAGAGGATGAGATGGTTGGATGGTATCACTGACTCAGTGAACACGAGTTTGAGCAAGTTCCAGAGATGGGGAAGCTCAGGGAAACCTGGCATGCTGCAGTCCATGGGGTTGCGAAGAGTTGTACATGACTGAACAACTGAACAACAACTCTGTACTCCTGGGACATCTCCTGCTTTCCCCCATCCTTTATCAAGGGTGGGGACAGGCCCCCATTTCTGGGGCATGCCTCATGGCCTGGGCAGTCTTAATATCTCATCTCTCCAAACTGATATTCTCTAGTATCTGTTTGACGTTTATTTAGGGGAGTAGCTGATGGCCGCTGTGTAGAAGGTGAAGACATCTATTGAGCACACAGCCTCCCCTGTCTTCCTGATACAGAAATCTGTCCCCAAAGTTGCTATTCCGCTCAGTGAAACAGAGCCCCCTCCCTTCTCCCAACCCAGCTTACCTTTGTGATTCCCTAAGCAGGGCCCTGGAGGGTCACGCCCCCACCCCACCCCAAGGGCCCTATCAGAACATTTCTCAACTGCTCTAAATTGGCCTCTGGAGAGCAGCTCCAGCACATGCAGTTTTTGTCCTTCTTGTGCCCTTTCAGCGCTGGAGCATCGTCTGCAGACTGCATGCTGTGGGCCAGCCTGCCCCTTAGTCTGACTCTGCCTCGACTGTCCTCCTTCTCCCTTGCAGGGGATGTGCACATTGCCATCATGGACCGGAGTGGCCAGCTGGAGGTGGAAGTGATTGAGGCTCGGGGCCTGACCCCCAAACCCGGCTCCAAATCCCTCCCAGGTGCGGCAGAGCAGCTGGGATGAGGGATCTTGGAAATGGGGTCATACCAGGGAGGGATTCACAGCTGAGCTCTGGGTCTAGCAAGTCCTGGCTCCCCATTGGCCTAATCAGTATTCTCAACAGTGGAGTCATGGATTGCCTGGAAGGCCAGTAGGGGGTGGGAATGGGAGAGGAGGACGGAGGAGTTGGTATTCGAGTCCATCTTGTCCACCTCCTGTCCACTGGTCAGCTCCTCCTGCTCACCCTGCTCCCCTCCAGGATCACGTGGAAGTTAGGGGATGGGGCAGGCCACAGCAGTTCCCCAGGACCCCCCTCCCCATAATCGTGCTCTCTTCTGTCCCTCAGCCACCTATATCAAGGTTTACCTACTCGAGAATGGGGCCTGCTTGGCCAAGAAGAAGACAAAGGTGGCCAAGAAGACCTGTGACCCCCTGTACCAGCAGGCTCTGCTGTTTGATGAGGGCCCCCAGGGCAAGGTGCTGCAGGTGAGCATCACGAGGCCAGTGGGCGGGGCGGCTCTCAAAGACTACGGACTGCCTTTTAAAAATCATTTATGGTTTATCCTGTGCCAGCACTTTAATACCCTGTACCCATTTATTTGTTACAACCTAATGAGGTGTTATTGCCTCCTGTTGATTGAAAAGGAAACCAAGGTTTGAGGGGATAACTTGATTGCCCCCAGGTTGCACAGCTGGTAGGTAGAAGCAGGTTTTATTTTTTTAAGATTTTTTTGTTTTGATGTGGACCATTTTTAAAGTCTTTATTGAATTTGTTACAATACTGCTTGTCTTATGTTTTGGTTTTTTGGCCAAGAGACATGTGGTATCTTAACTCCCCAATCAGGGATCTATCTAACCTCCACTTCCTGCATTAGAAAGCATATTCTTAACCACTGGACCACCAGGGAAGTCCCCTAGAAGCAGAGTTTGACCACTGCCTTCTTCCACCAGGTGATAATGTTTATCATCCCAGTGTGATCCAGCAGCAGAGTGATAGCTGTGGCCCAGGTCCTGGACTCTCAGCCTGCTTCCGGCTCTGGAAGCCTGTCCTCCTGGATGCTAGGAGGCTCTGGAAGTCAGGGCCAGGTTCTAATCCCAGCTGTGCCACCAACTGCCGTGTATCTTTGGGTTAGTTGTTCGCTCTGAGCTACATTTCCTTTTTGTGGAAATAATAATCCATATAGCACCTCTACCTAGATGGTTATAACAGCGGAGAGAATATATATAAAGTCTGTACACCATAAAGCATACCATAAATGCTTAATAAGCCTGGCACACCACAAGTGCTTAATAAGTTGTTGCCTGAAGTCAGTCTGAGTTCTCCTCTCGCAGTCCCATCTGTGGCTGGGCAGTCTCTACACGGTTCCTAGGCCCACCGCCCAGCCCTGGAGTTGGAGAGCTAGCTCAGCTCCTCTCTCTTCCTCCCACTGGCAGGTGATCGTCTGGGGAGACTACGGCCGCATGGACCACAAGTGCTTCATGGGCGTGGCCCAGATCATGCTGGACGAGCTGGACCTGAGTGCTGCGGTCACCGGCTGGTACAAACTCTTCCCCACGTCCTCAGTGGCGGACTCTACGCTCGGCTCCCTCACCAGGCGCCTGTCCCAGTCCTCCCTGGAGAGCGCCACCAGCCCCTCGTGCTCCTAGGGCCTCAGGGAGAGGCCGGGTGATGTGAGACGGGGCGGGGCCGCCTCCCCCTCCCCCCTGGACATCGCCTCCGCGTCTTTCTGGCCCCTCCCCCTGCTGCATGCCTGTTGGCTACTGGGCCTGTCCAGCCGTCTTTGGAGACTCCAGCGCGTGTGTGTGTGTTTGTGTGTGTGTGTGTCTGTGTGTGACCATGTTAGGTCTATTCATTTGTCTGGGTGTAGTCTGTCTTGGTGACTATATGGGCTGAAACCCATGTCTCTCCGTGTCTCGTTGTAAAGAAACCCAAAGGAGAATTGTGTGGCCAGGACTCCCCGCCGCCGAATCCAGGGGTGGGAGTGGGGACACGGCCGTTGGTTCCTCCCGCCTGGCCCCGGGCTCAGGGCAGAGCCTGCCTGTTCCCACCCGTGCCTGTTCTCGGTGATCTCTGCTCAACTGTCCGTCTTGTCCTTTGTTCCACTGCTGCCTCTCCCAGCACCACTGCTCTTTTTTGAGGAATGTAGCATCCGCTGCAGCCGGCCACACTGAGGCCCCTCTGGGAAGCCTGACACCCTCCTTTCCACCGAGCTCTCCAGCCACCCTTCCCGCCGAATGCATCCGCAGCATGTAGCAGCTCACCCAGGGCCCTGGCCAGCGCCCCGGGGAGCAGAAGATGCTGGGGGGCTGAGGGCCTGGAGATCAATTTCTTCCTCCAGCTGGCCCTCTCCCTTCCTAAAAGTGAGATCCGAGGGGGTGTTGGTTCCCAGGGCTGCAGGCCAGGTACCTTGGCAGGAAGTGCGGGTGCCTCCTTTTGCATTGTTCACCTCCCGTCTCCCTTTAAGCCTCCTCGCTTCCGACACTCCAAAGGAGCTCTCTCAGTGGACCCCAGGAGGTGCGGACTGGATGGTCGTAACCTGCAAGAGATTGGCTTCAAAGGGGATGTTGTCTGCCAGAGTGGGCAGCCCCTGACAGCACCCGTGTCCTTCCCAGGCCCTGAGGGTGGTCCTGTGCCCCTCGGGGCTCATCCTGAAGGGGCCTGGCTTGTTGAGGGGCCACGGAGGGCAGGGCTGCTGGCAGGAAGGAGGAGGGCTGGGACTAACTTGCTCTAAGAATCCTGTGCGACCTTCAGGGATTAGCTGCATGAAGCTGACTATTAGGGGCTCTATTTTTTTTTTTTTGCTCATTTCCAGACCAAGGTCTGTGTTTGAGAGCTCAGACTTACTGAAGCTCCAGCCTCTGGGCTCCCGCACAGCCTGGTTCTACACTCTATAGACCACGACAGTCACCAGCTCTGTACAAGCAATACTCACCCCCTCGGCCTCCCCGCCTCCTGCGCTCTGCCGCTGCCCTCCGGAGAGTAGCCGGGCCTGCTCTTGATGCCACACCTGTCTCTGCTGTCTTTCCACCTTTGTCTGGTTGGAGCTTTCCAAAGCCACTCAAACCCTGACCTGATTGGACAGCTGGGCCCCCAGGGGTGGGCACCAGGGCCTGGACTGGACCTTGTGAGATGCCGGCGGGGAATCCTGAAGTCTGGCTCGGGAGCCCAAATCTGTCCCTCTGTCTCCTTGGGTCTAGTGTGAAAGGCGAGAGGTTGCCCAGGAGATGGTCATGGCAGGGTCAAGGTCTGGGGCCACCCCGCCCCTTCCCCAGACATCGCCCCCGAGCACGGCGTGACTCTTACCCAGATACATGGGGGGAGCCGTGGAGAGGTGCTTGGACTCCATTCATCACCAAAGCCAGGTGGACATGGGGATGGATGCTGAGGTGGGGACGTGGAGGCAGAGGCTCTGAGATAGACCCTTCTCCACCAAGGAGTTTCCTTTTCTGGCAGGATCTGCATTGGGCTGAAGCCAGGGCCTGACCACCTCCCTCCCAAGAAAACTGCCCACGGACAAAATGTGGGTGAGGGCAATAAGAAGTAACAAAACGAGAGCCTGGGCTGACTCCTGCCGGAGCCGGACGGGAACTGTTGTGTTTGTGGAAAGAGAGGAGACACAGCTGGGTTGAGTTTTCTCTTTCTCAGAAATTCTTCTCTGGCGTTGGGACTGGGTAACGCATTTCTCATGTGTCTATGATGCTTGGACTCCATTCGTCACCAAAGCCAGGTGGACATGGGGATGGATGCTGAGGTGGGGACGTGGAGGCAGAGGCTCTGAGACAGACCCTTCTCCACCAAGGAGTTTCCTTTTCTGGCAGGATCTGCATTGGGCTGAAGCCAGGGCCTGACCACCTCCCTCCCAAGAAAACTGCCCACGGACAAAATGTGGGTGAGGGCAATAAGAAGTAACAAAACGAGAGCCTGGGCTGACTCCTGCCGGAGCCGGACGGGAACTGTTGTGTTTGTGGAAAGAGAGGAGACACAGCTGGGTTGAGTTTTCTCTTTCTCAGAAATTCTTCTCTGGCGTTGGGACTGGGTAACGCATTTCTCATGTGTCTATGGCAAAGGGCTGTCTGGTCTTGGATCCTAGGGTGGGGAGAGGGAGGAAACTTGCTTACAGAAGAGTATTTGTATGTCCTGTGGGTGATGCAGAACCGTCACCCTCAGAATGGTGTGCAAATACTCGACAGCTTTGGAGTGGTGGGATTATTAGTGACCCATAGGTTCGTGTAGATCTTTCTTGCTGTGGCATGGAGCGGTGACACCCAGACCGTGTGGTCACCCCCGGGAAATGAGGACTATCAGAGAGGGTGTCACCCTTCTTCCCTAGGGACCCAGGAAGACAAAAGATGGGGAGCTACCAGCTGAGGCTGCTGCTGGGGAGTCAAAGGCTGCTGGCCCCTTGCCTCCGGGGAAGATTGGCCAGCAGGGGGCACATA
Organism: Aepyceros melampus; assembly: GCA_006408695.1. NCBI lineage: Eukaryota > Metazoa > Chordata > Mammalia > Artiodactyla > Bovidae > Aepyceros > Aepyceros melampus. Next base: position 111,295 of record SJXQ01006755.1, on the reverse strand, counting down.
CTAGCCAGAGGGGTGGCCTGACCTGGCCTAGAGGTGGGCCGCTCCATTGTTCCGCCTCACTAATAGAAGTCATTCCCCACTCAAGTCGACCTTGGGGGATTATTTTTAACCCTCTGTACCAAATCAAGTTAATCCAGTTACCCCACCTGGATTTTCTCCCATGAGAATGAAGTCTAGTGAGGCTCCATATATGTGTGGTGGTGAGCGGCTGGACTTACAGGTCTGTCTGGATGCAGGGGCTCGTCTGAGAGGCTGCTCTGGAGCCAGCCTGTCCCACTGGAGGAGGGAGCACGTGTGACTGCTGGCCTTCCCTGGAAGGGGGAGCATCCGTGCCTTGAGGAGGGCACGGTGGGGAGGGAAGGAACAGGATCCCTCCCAGGCACTGTTGGATACAGTGCCACAGCTCCACATGCCCGCTCCTTGCCCCAGGGGCCCCGGGGCTGATGACAGGCTGGGCTTTTTGTCACTCCGTCTCCCTCTGCTCGGGCAGGTTTCGTGGAAGACGTGGCACAGACAGCCCTGCAGCGCTGCCGGGCTGTGGGCAGGAACCATGACAAATGATTCTGAGCATCTGTCTTCATGTTTCTGCTGTGTTCAATCTGTCCCACTTCCTTCACAGACTCCTTTCCTAAAGGGATAGCTGTGATGGGCCTTTGGTATGAATCAGACTCCAGCGAATGGGGCCAAGTCTTGGTTTTTCCCTGAAGGATCACATCCCTTTTGTCAAACAATCTCCCGAACTACTCCCCACCCAGTTTCTCGCCCAACCCAGCACTCTTAGGAAAGGAGGCTTTCAGTATGCAGCAAGCCCAGGCACTGCCAGCATTTCAGGGGGCTGAGGGAGAGGGTTGCCCCTCTCGCTCAGACCCCACCAGGGCCAGCATGCCTGAGTTCTTTACTGCCAGCCT
>SJXQ01006755.1:44138-110055 GCA_006408695.1 Aepyceros melampus | reverse complement strand
GTCCTTGTCCCACGCCCTGCTGCCCAGGAGAAGCTGGGCTCCCTGCCCCCCTCCCCCACCCCCCAGCCAGGGCTCCAGAGCTCCTGATAACCTCCGAGTCCCCATCTTCTTCAGCCCAGAAAGCAGCAGGGCTTCAGAAAGGCTGCTCTTCTGCTTCTTTGGTTGCTTCCTGCACTGTGTAACCCTGTGGACAAATTGCTGCCTTTGCTCGTCGGTGGAGAGGTGGGGCATGTCCTTCAGGACCAGGAGGCCCGCCATCCTGCAGGGTATCTGCAGTGGCTGCCAGGAAAGGGAGGGGGAGAGGCCTGCTGCCCACTGGCTCCTTTCTCTCTCCCTCTTTCTTCCTCTCCCCAGAGTTTTCTTCTCCAATATCCTGACCCAGAAAGAGGTTCCTTAAAATGCTGCTTCCTGTACTGGACTACTGTCCACTTGCATGATCAGGGAGGAGATAGGAACGTAGACTCGTCCCCTACCTTCTCCCTCGAGTCTGCTTTTCACTCAGGTCAGAAGAGATTGGGGCGAAACAAAAACAGTCGTGACTGAAGGGCAAGCGTGCCCCGCCTGATCCAGTGAGGCCTGATGGGGACTGGATTGGCCTGGGCTGGCTGGGCAAGGGTTATTTTGAAAGAGTGCCTGAGCATCTCAGAGTGATGTCAGTGATGCCAAAGAGAGCAACTTGGCCTCCTTGGGCAGCACTCTGCCAGCTGAGCCATACACGTGAGGCTCAGGTGTCGGCATGCCCCATGGTGGGACCTTGTTCTCTGACAAAGGGCTTAATTTTTCCATGTAGCAAAGCAACTTCCTCTCCCCCCAACCCTGAGCTCAGGCCTTTGTGGGCCCAGAAAGGCTGTGCCTGTGAGGGAAACTTGCATTCTCCCAGGGGCCCAGACTGGCTTGGGGAGGATGCTCGCCACAAAGCATGCATACTGCTCCAGGAGAACCTCCCCACATTCTGGTTGGAAACTTGGCCAGCAAGGATAGGAGCCTTCAGCCTCCCAGGCAGTTCACACTGATGCTAGGAAGATCCTTGGGCCTGGGTTCCAGAGAGCTTGGCAAACAGAAATGGGCCCTGGGAATCCCAAAGGCAACAGAGCATCCGCCCCAAAGGTCAATGGCCTGGACAGCCGGCTACAGAGAATCCAAGGCTGTTATATACAGAAAAACTGTGACATTATGCAAGTCTCCTCCCTTTTCTGGGTCTCAGCTTCCTCATCTGCAAAACCAGAGCATTTGCTAGTTATTCCATGATTCCCTCCAGGTTTTTAAAGTCTGATCTGGAGCTGATGAGGATTGTGAGCCTGATGTACCTGGCACCTGGTCCCACAGGCTGGTTCCTTCCAGCCCTGGGGGCAGGTCCTCACCCATCTATGCCCAGATGCTGCTCCTGACAAGAACTCTGGGAATCCTAGCGGACTCTGCTCCTTCCACCTCCTCATGGTTTATTGTTCTCTTCCTCTTATGTGATGAGATAATTAAGGGTTGTCTGCAATGGACAGTTTCCAAGGTGCTGATGTGAGGTTACAGCCTCAGCTGCATCCTGTGTAGGTCAGTATCCCCACCAGCAGACGATGCTGGGTTGGTCCTCATCTCTGCTTCTAGAACGGGATCAGTGGGAGAATCTCAAAAGAAGAGGCTCTCTGATGGGAGGAGAGAGGGAACTTATTTCCCTTCAAAGTATTTTGCTTCTTGAATTAAAAAAAAATATATATATATATATTATCACTCTTCTCCAGAATGCCTTTTGCAGACACCATCTCAACAAGCAGAGTGGCTGCTGCTTCCTTAGGAAAAGCTGGCCTGATTGTCTCATCCACTCCTTGAGAATGTAAATTCACAGGAGGCAAGAACCCCTTTTTTAGAATTTCCAAATGCATCCTGCAGAGAGAGAGCGGATAGGGACTGACAAGCACACTGTTTAGATAAGAAGCAATTAGCCTTTTACATTTTCTATATGCAGCATCTTCCCAAACTTGTTGTGGCTCCCAGGTGGCAGGTGGATGGCTGGGAAGGACTACCGGCTGCTTCTTACAACATTCTTGCCAATTCCCTTGAGGAGAAAAATCTTTCACATGGCTTCTGCATGTACAGTATTTGGGCAGCACACACACAAAAAAATTATTAAAGTCAGTTTGAAAATGGTTTCACGTGTTGCTTTCTGAAGATGCCTCTTAATTCTAGGAGAGAGCAAACAGTTCCAGAGGACTGAAACAAGGGAGAGGAAGATGCCTTGGCTGAGAAGCAGAAGAGAGAAGCACATCTCAGAAAAAGCCCTGAAAGATCTGAGCTGGGCATCCGGGAAATCTGTTGTCACAGTATGTCACTGAGCCATGGAGTCTGATTGCTTCAGGCAGCTTCCTGGTTCTGTCTCCCAGGATCCCTGCTTACAGGCCCTCAAAGCCTTCTCTTCCCACATATTCCACAAGGGATGCCCGGAACCAAGTAGAGGGAGAGGTAAGATGGAGCTGAGGCCACTGCCCTTGACCCACTGCTGCTTTCTGAGCACTTGGGTCCAGAAGCTCTGCTCAGGCACGTGGCTGGGCAGTCTCCTTGCTCAGCCACACCTGATACAAGCAGTAAGCACAGCTGTTGACCTCCAGTGCTGTGACCCCTGGAATACCCCTTTCTCTCCTTGCCTCCAGGATATAGCCACTTCTGGGCAGTGCCATTGTCCTCTCAGGACTGGATCCGGGGGTGTGGAAGATGGATAAAGTATAGCAAAGTCACAGCACATGCTTGCAAGAGAAAGGCTGACACCTGCCTACCAAGAGCCTTTCAGAGTAAACTCCACTGCTTCGGCTCTGGCCCTTGACCTTGCAGTTCCACTGGGCACCACCTCTTGTTGGACGGCTCATGAGACCTGTATCTAAACTCTGGTGCTCCCCCAGGATTCTGTCTTTTCTTGCTTTCCCACTTCTGCTCTCTGAGACATCTCATATACTCTCATGGGTTTTAAGAATTTCCATGCTTCTAGCCAGTAAAAAAAAAAAAAAAAAATTTTTTTTAAAGAGAGTCAGTAAAATTAAGAAGAGAGAGACAGACAACAAAACTGAGATCCATAGAGACATTCTGGAATATGTTCTTCAAACAGAAGGGAAATGGTACACACTTCATAGGGTTATTGGGGGAATTCAAGTGAGGTAATATGTTTAAAGCACTCAGAACAGTGCCTGGCATATGGCATTTACTATGTTTGCTGTTGTAAAGAAAATGATGGAATGGCTGAAATGTAAGAAAGAAATGTGAGCAAAGAAATAAGATTAGTAGCTTAACATATAGATTATAAAACTAATAATCCTTAATTTTTAAAGTTAAATATAGTCATGAACTAAAATAGAGAATGATAGCACATAAATTGGTCCTTGGAATGTTCTTGGAGGTGAAAGATACTGAATAACTTCAATCTTCCTTAAGCATCCATTCTAAAATCTAGAGTAAATACTAAGAAAATACAAATAGAATCAAGTAGATTCAAAAATCCTACATATAAACTATGAAGTTTAGTAGTGTATTAAAAACAATATAATCATGATCAACTGGGCTTCCCAGATGGTGCTAGTAGTAAAGAATCTGCCTGCCAATGCAGGAGACATGGGTTCAATCCCTGGGTTGGGAGTATCCCCTGGAGTAGAAAAGAGCTTCCCATTCCAGTATTCTTGCCTGGAAAAGTCCATGGGCAGAGGAGCCTGATGGGCTACAGTCCATAGGGCTGCAAAGAGTTGGACACAACACACAGACGTGCATGATCAACTGGTGTTTATCCCGGATATAAGGGTGATTCAATAGAAAAATTCACTGTAATTCACCACATCAATAGACTAACAGAGAAAAATAATTATCCTAATGCAGAAAAAGCATTTTGTAAGGTTTAATCCTATTTGTAATAAGACTATTGACAACCTCCTTGATTTGATAGGAGACCTCTCAAAATCGAAGAGGAACTAAAGAACCTCTTAATAAGAGTGAAGGAGGAGAGTGAAAGGGCTAGCTTAAACTAAATATTAAAAAAACTAAGATCATGGCATATGGCCCCATTACTTCATGGCTAATAGAAGGGGAAAAAGTGGAAGTAGTGACAGATATCCTCTTCTTGGGCTATAAAATCACTACAGATCGTGACTGCAGCCAAGAAAGGAGAAGACAATTGCTTTTTGGCCAGAAAGTGATGACAAACCTAGACGATGTGTTGAAAAGCAGACACATCACTCTGCCAACAAAGGTCCATATAGTCAAGGCTACGGTCTTCCCAGTGGTCATGTATGGTTGTGAGAGCTGGACCCTAAAGAAGGCAGAGTGCCAAAGAATTGATACCTTCAAACTGTGGTATTGGAGAAGACTCTGACAATCCATTGGAGGCTCTCAAACTCTCAAGCAAGGAGATCAAACCAGTCAATCTTAAAGGAAATTAACCCTGAATACTCGTTGGAAGGACTGATGCTGAAACTGAAGCTCCAGTATTTTGTCACCTGATGCAAACAGTCAACTCATTGGAAAAGTCCCTGATGGGGGAAAGATAGGGCAGAAGGAGAAGAGGGCATCAGAGCATGACATGGCTGGATGGCATCACTGATGCAATGGCCATGAACTTGGGCAAACTTCGAGAGACAGTGAGGGACAGGAAGGCCTGGTGTGTTGCTGTCCATGGGGTCGCAAAGAGTCAGACATGACTGGGCGACTGAACAACAACATACACCAAAAAGCCTGTAGTAAATGTTATGTTAATGAAAACATTTAATGTATTCTGTTTAAGATCAACAGAAGAAGAATCAATGATGTTTCTTGGACCGGCAGAGAACTGATGTTGGAAGGCAAACTGCTACCTTGAAATCTGGAGAGCACACACAGAGAATGAGAGCTAGTCTATGATCACCAGAACTCGCTGGAGCCCAAACCTGATGGGAACACTTAAATGTTAATACTAACAAATTTCTGGAGACTGAGTGTGAACTGCTTTGGGTATGATTAACAGTTGGAGGCTGGGAAGGGTTCATACTTTTATGGGCCTTTTTTCTCAGCACCCACAGTAGAGATCTGAGAAAAATCTAGTGGTCTTTCTCAGGGAGACATCCAGAGTCTCCTCCATGACAATGGCCTACTGTCCCGGGAACACACTGAACTGACTCATTGGAAAAGAGCCTGATGCTGAGAAAGACTGAAGGCAGGAGAAAGAAGGGAACAACAGAGGATGAGATGGTTGGATGGCATCACCGACTCCATGGGCATGAGTTTGAGCAAGCTCCAGAAGTTGGTGATGGACAGGGAAGCCTGGCGTGGTGCAGTCCATGGGGTCGCAAAGAGTCAGACACAACTGAGCAACCGAACTGAACTGAACTCACCCAACCCTGGGGGAGGGCATTTTCCCCACTCAGGGGCCCCCTAGATTTCCTCTCTCACCTAAGAGGAGATGAAAAGCTCAAAAAACACTTGTGAAAATCATGACACAGGGAAATGGACCCATTAAAAGAATGAGGTGCAATCATATTATAGAAGGCTTCCCCTGCCCCACAACTTATCCCCTACAAACAGGAATCTAATGGCTTACAATTAAAATAGCTGCAAGACACAGCCTATTAGGGAAGCCCCAAATCAAGAGGCGAGATTAAAAAACTGGTCGCCAGCGGAATTTGAAAATCTATGACACCTATGTGCATGAGACCATCCAGCCATCTCATCCTTTGTTGTCCCCTTCTCCTCCTGCCTTCAATCTTTCCTAACATCAGGGTCTTTTCAAATGAGTCAGCTCTTCACATCAGGTGGCCAAAATACTGGAGCTTCAGCTTTAACATCAGTCCTTCCAGGACCAACTTCCCTAGGATGGACTGGTTGGATCTCCTCTCAGTCCAAGAGACTCTCAAGAGTCTTCTCCAACACCACTGTTGTACGGGAATCCTGTACAAAGCCATAACAATAAAAAATGAGAGGAAGGATTGAAAAAGAGATAAAGCTATCATTTATAGATAATTTGATTACCACCTTATTAAGAAGAACAATTATTAGAACTGATGAGAGTATTCAGCAACAAGGTTGCTGGATACAAGATAACTCTACCAAAATCAGTTGCATTTTTTCTTCTGTAACAGTTATAACCAGTAAACATGAGACATTATCTACAATAGCAATTCAAATTATTAAATAATAATCATCCCTCTGATCCATAGAGATGATATGGGGAGAGTGGTGGGAGGGGGGCTCAGGGTTGGGAATTCATGTACACCTCTGGCGGATTCATGTCAATGTAGGGCAAAACCAATACAGTATTGTAAAGTACAAAAAATAAAAATTAAAAATAAATAAATAATAATTAAGAATACATAAGACCTCTACAGAGAGAATTTTCAAATTCTTAAGAGTTGATTATCTGAAAAAATGAACAGACATTCCCTGTTCTTGGATAAGGCAGTTTAATATAAAGATATTAACTTTCCAAGTTGATCTGTAAACTCAATACAAGCTAAAAATTTCAGTTGGTATGTTAAGTAAACTTACTCTACAACTTATGTGCAATAATATAAATCTATTAATGGTTAGATCAATTCTGTTTAAAGAAGAGAAAACTCAAGGACTGGTATGTAATATATCTAGGAAATTAATATATAATGAGAGGGGTACCTTAAAACAATGAGGAAAAGTGGATTGTCTAAAATATATATTAGAGACACTTTCACTATCTGGACAAAAAAAGAAAGAAATCCCTGCTGTTGGGTTGCACTCCACAGACTTGCAAGCCTTGTAGCTGCCTAGCCTACAGAGGGAAGAGGAGTCTGGAGACAGCGCCAGAATCATCAGCAGTTAATTGGACAGGGGATATCACACATCCAAAGCAAAAAATCTGGAGTGACACCCCACTGTACATGACTAGCAGGACATGGCAGCAATCTTCGCTACCTGAGAGGAGAGGGAGGCTACCATTTATGGAGGAAAGACGTGATCAGTTACCAGGGAGACCGTGGCTGGGCAGGAGGCAAGCACGTAGGCAGTTACTGATTAAGCCCCATAATTAAGAGGACTGGAACTCATGTGAGTGAGGCAGGCCTGGTGGAGCAGGGTGGGGTGTACAGAGAGCAAGAGAACAGCCATCTTGAGTGGTCTGACCATATACCACACCTATATACCTTGCTGGACCCTTACAATCTTGGTCCAGCTCTCTTCCACGCTATCCCTGGGATCAGGTATGTAGAGGTGCTCTGCAACCAAATACCACAAAGGCCATACAGACACCAGCAACTAGAGGGTATCAAGAGTAAGATACCTGTTACACTAAAAGCAGGGATTGCCAAGAGGTGGGCAATTTTAGAGCCAGACACTTGGCATGCAGGACAGGAGGAAGGTGAGAGTCGTCCGTCGTCCCTACACGGTTGCATTAGCTGGGTCACTCTTCCGTGGAAAGTCGCTGCAGACCTAGCAGTGTGACTCATTTCACAGTGAAGCCACCATCATCACGCAGCCTGTGAACAGATTCCCTCCACTCAGGCTAGGGAGGAAATGTGAGATGTTTAACAGGCACAGTACAGGGGAGATCATGACCGTTATACCAAATAAAAACAGAAACTGCATTCTGAGATAATACCATGCCTGCCTGAGGTGTTTGTCCTGGCCTGAAATACCACATCACCTGTCCACTTCTTGGAGAAGGAAACGGCAACCCACTCCAGTGTTCTTGCCTGGAGAATCCCAGGGACCGAGGAGCCTGGTAGGCTGCTGTCTATGGGGTCTCACAGAGTCGGACACGACTGAAGTGACCTAGCAGCAGCAGCAGTCCACTTCTGTCCCCATAGCTGGTGCCCAATCCTGGAAAGGTGGTATAGCAATGACACAGAGTTAATAGGATGGGGAGGGGGGAGCATCTTTCCCTGTAGGGTTCCAGATTAATTACCTTAGTCATGTTGGGTGGGGCCAAGAAGATAGGTGAAATCTCTAAGTCCCTTTCTAATTCTCCTCCTCATTGAGTGGCACATCCAAACCACCAGGAGCTAACCTGCCAGTCCCAGGGCCATTTTATAATGTTTCCCTGGGGGCAGATCCTATGATAGCAAAAAAGTGAGCTGCTATCCTGACCAACAGTTGGCCACAGTCCTTCGGTAGTAAACAGTTGAACTCAGATGGTGTTGACTAGTTGCCTCTGGGTTCACATGGCATTCACAATCACTCCTGGGATGTCCAGTTATAGTTTGTAGGACTTGAGTTAGCCTCCTGGCCCATAGGTTGAGAGCAGGATTCCTGTCTCAATCCCTAGCTGGGACCAGAAGTCCAAGGGGCCTCTTATTTTGCCATTGCCAAAGGCCTTAACCAAATCTTGCTGAGTAACTGGCCATGTCTGATTCACAAGCCTGTCCGTATCCCTGAGTTAATATCCCTGAAGTCTGTGTCAGTGCTTGTTTAGGGGTGGTGGGCCAGGGGTATCCTTGTATTTTGTAGATAATTCAGGTCTTTGCACTTTGTCTCTCTTCACCAGCCATCCCCCATGCAATCAGATGAGTCACAAGCACGGCGCTGCTACTTTTTAACTGGAAAGAGACTCTGAGGTTAAGAAAATATCAGCAGTAGAATGAAAGAGAAAGACATCTCTTCATGTAGTCAGCTGCCATAGAGCCCCTAGCTGTCAGGATCACCCCACAAGCTTCCATTCCCCATCCTTATTTCTTCTTGACATCTCGGCACTCACAGGAGTTCGCTCAGCCTCCTGACTGGTTTCACCTATTGTTGGGCTGCACCCCGCAGGCCTACAAACCTTGTAACTGCTCAGCCTCAAGATGGAAGAAAGGGCCTGAAGATAGCAACAGAGACATCAGCAGTTTATCAGATAGGGAAATCTTACATGTCTGAAGCACCCCACTGTGGCTGGCTGGCTGGCAGGTAGGCCGGCCACAGCAGTGACTTTGCTCCTCAGGGAGGAGGGAAGCTACCACTTTTAGTGGGAATTGAAGTCAGGTTGGCTTCTCAGTTACCGGGGAAACCTGTGGCTGGAGCAGGAGGCAAGCACATAGGCAGTTACTGATTAAGGCCTATACTTAAGAGGACTGGATAGTCAGGTGCGTGAAGCAGGCCCTGGTGGAGCAGGAGGTGTGCAGAGAGCACAAGGACAGCCATCTTGAGTGACCTGACCATATACCCACCCAAACCAAGACACAAAGATAAACCCTAGTTGGCTCAGTAGACCCAAAAATGAAAGGTGAAATATAAAGTTAATGAGAGAAAAATGTAAGATAAATAGTTCTGTGAAAGAAAAGCAAGGAGGAACTTTGAATATTTCAAAAGCACAAACTATAATTTAAAAAACTGTGTAATGTGATTACATTAAAAGTAAATAATTCTATTTAATGAATGGCATCATGGACAGAAGTTGATAAACAGATTAAAGAATGGGAATTTACAATGCCAAAAAATGGCAAGGGACTAACAGCTATAGAATATACAAGGAAGTCCTGCAAATCAACAATGAAAAGGTAATGACTTCCATGGGAAAATGGGCAAAGGAAATAAACAGGCAAACTCCAAAAGTTGATAAGCATATGAAAATAGCCTCAGAATCATTATAATAAGAGATATGCAAATTAAAGAAATAATGAGATATCACTTTGTACTATTAATAATTGGTAAAAATTAGAAAACTGATAATGCCAAAGGACATCAAGGACATGGAGGTATAATCAGTGTAGCCATTTTGAAGAGCAAGCTGACATTACCTGGTCTAATTATATGCATATCGTATGACCTATACATTTGTATATATCTCCATTAAAGGCACATGTACAATGAATATTCATCATGACATTATTTGTGGTAAAGTGTGGCTGACGGAACAGTGAACCCCCTGAAGATGCCCACATCCTAATGCCCAAAACCTGTAACTATGTTAATTTACATGACAGAAGGGACTTTGTAGATATGACTAAATTAGGACTTTGAGACAGGGAGATTAGCCTGCATTATGTGGATGGGCCCAGTCTAATGATCTGGGTCTTAAAAGTGGAAAACGTCCCAGCTGTGGTCAAAAGGAGATGTGATTGCAGAAGGATGGACAGAGATGTACTGTGACAAAAATTAAAGCCTGAAGATATGGATAGTTAATCATACTCTGTTTATGGACTGGAAGACACTATATTGTGAAGATGTCAATTTCTCCCAAATTTACCTCTAGAATCAGTGCACTTTCAATAAAAATCCCAACAGGTTTTCTCTGAAGAACTTGGCATGCTGATACTAAAATTTATTTGGAAATGCAAAAGACCTTGAATAGCTAAAGGAATTTCGAAGAGGAAGAGCTGAGTTGGAAGATTTTATTATCTGATTGCAAGACCGATTATAAAGTAACAATGGTATTGCCATAAAGATAGATCAATGGAACAGAACACTATGGAAATAGTTTTTGACAAAGGTGCCAAAGTCATTCAATAATCTACACAAGTGGTGATGCAATAACTGGATATTGGAGTGCCAAATACGAACCCTTCATGATATACACAAAAATTAACTCAAAATGGTTCATAGACCTAAATATAAAAGTTAAAATTATAAAACTTCTACAAGAAAATACAGGAAAAAATATCTTCACAATTTTATGGTAGACAGCAATTTCTTAGAACATAAAAAGCAGTAACCCTAAAACAGAAATCAAAAGATAAATCAGATTTAATCAATATTAAAATTTCTTCTCTTTGAAACATACCATTATGACTCATAATAAGATGACAACTTAATAAGACAAAGTAAAAAAAAATGGGCGAATGACAAACAGATGGGTCACAAAAGAAGTTATACAAATTGCCAATTTGATGGAAACATAAAATGGTATAATCACTTTGGAAAACAGTTTGGCAATTCCTTTAAACTTATACACTTACCCCAAGACCCAGCAATTCCAATTCGAGCTGTTTATCAGGAAAAATGAAAGGCTATGTTCACCCAAAGACAAAAATACCACGGCAACTTTATTCATAATAGCCCCACGTTGGAAACAACACAAATGCCTAATGTAGCTGTCAGCAGTCGATCAAAAAATAGAGTCCACATAGTTACTTGAACAATGGAATGTTAATGTTAAAAATTATTAACTCTTCAAGTGTTAGAGAAGGTGATAAGAGAAATATACAGAATATTCTAAAGCTGAGGGAGTGTCCAAGGAAGGAACAAATTGAAAAGACAACCTCTCCTTCAAGCTGGCACTCAAAATTTGTTGTAAAATATGTGTTGTGATATGAGGTGTGCTAGGAACCCAGGCCATTGGAGAAGGAAATGGCAACCCACTCCAGTGTTCTTGCCTGGAGAATCTCAGGGACGAGGGAGCATGGTGGGCTGCCGTCTATGGGGTCACACAGAGTCAGACACGACTGAAGTGACTTAGCAGCAGCAGGAACCCGGGCCAGGCCTGATCCATAGCCTCCAGGCCAGTAGGAAACATCCCTCTGGGGTACTGATGGCAGAGGCTGCCAGGGAGACCCGGGAGAGTCCAGGTCAGGAACCTACTTGCAGGCTGAGTGGTGAAGGCTTAGGACACTTGTGCCCATGTCTGGAGGAAACAGCCTTCCAGGGAACTGCTGGGTGGAGGCTGGCAGGTGGGTGCACAGGGAAGTCGGAAGCCTGCTCATCACTGGGATGAGGCCTGAGGACCACAGAGTCCACTGTGGGAGGCTCTAGTGAGGTGGGCACAAGCTGTGAGTTCACAGGCATGTTCTGGACACACAGCTGGAGCAGAATGTTAATGGATGCTGCCAGGCATCTGCCTCTGGGAGCAGGGCAATTCCAAGAGAAATGGAGCACATGCGACCCAGGAAAAGCTTCTTCCTGCAGTGTCCCTCCATCGCCATCTACTGACACAGCTTAATATTGTTCTCACTGCGAAGGAGAAATCCGTAAAGGGGGCTATCCAGCTATCAGAGAGCAGGTAGTGAAGGGTAGGTTTGGAATGAGAGGCAACAAATTGACAACAGTCATATCTTGCTAATGTGCCATGGAGAAGCAATTGGTGGCAAATCAATGCAACGGGATACCACTCAGCACCAAACAGAATGAATCAATGGTATATGCAATAGCACAGAAGGATGCTAAAACAGGACCCTAAAAGAAAGACACCAAACACAAAAAGTACTATTATGTGAAATCTAGGCCACACGAGACTCATCTATAGGGGAAAATGTCAGTCAGCACTGCCTGAGGATTTGGAGTGACCGGAATTTTTTTTTAACATTTTGTTTATTTATCTGTATCAGATCTTAGTTATATTTTAAAGGGACTTGGTGTTTTCAGTGCAGAGCGCCCAGGTTCAACCATTGGTCAGGGAACTAAGATCCTACAAGCTTCTCAGTTCAGTTCAGTTCAGTTCAGTCGCTCAGTCGTGTCCGACTCTTTGCGACCCCATGAATCGCAGCACGCCAGGCTTCCCTGTCCATCACCAACTCCCGGAGTTCACTCAGACTCACACCCATGGAGTCAGTGATGCCATCCAGCCATCTCATCCTCGGTCGTCCTCTTCTCTTCCTGCCCCCAATCCCTCCCAGCATCAGAGTTTTTTCCAATGAGTCAACTCTTCGCATGAGGTGGACAAGCTTCTCAGTGTGGCCAAAAATAATAATAAAATTTATACATTAATTTAAACAAATTTTAAAATGTATTCAGCAAAAACAAGACTGGGAGCTGACTGTGGCTCAGATCATGAACTCCTTATTGCCAAATTCAGACTTAAAGTGAACAAAGTAGGGAAAACCACTAGACCATTCAGGTATGACCTAAATCAAATTCCTTATAATTATACAGTGAAAGTTAGAAATAGATTCAAGGGATTAGATCTGATAGACAGAGTGCCTGATGAACTATAGACAGAGGTTCATGACAGTGTACACAAGGTGGTAATCAAGACCATCCCCAAGAAAGAGAAATGGAAAAAGGCAAAATGATTGTCTGAGGAGGCCTTACAAATAGCTGTGAAAAGAGAAGCGAAAGGCAAAAGAGAAAAGAAAAGACATACCCATCTGAATGCAGAGTTCCAAAGAATAGCAAGGAGAGATAAGAAAGCCTTCCTCAGCAATCAATGGAAAGAAATAGAGGAAAACAATAGAATGGGAAAGACTAGAGATTTCGTCAAGAAAACTAGATACCAAAGGAACATTTGATGCAAAGATGGGCACAATAAAGGGCAGAAATGGTATGGACCTAACAGAAGCAGAAAATATTAAGAGGAGGTGGCAAGAATACACAGAAGAACTGTACAAAAGAGATCTTCATGACCCAGATAATCATGATGGTGTGATCACTCATCTAGAGCCCGACATCCTGAAAAAGAAAAGATATACCCATCTGAATGCAGAGTTCCAAAGAATAGCAAGGAGAGATAAGAAAGCCTTCCTCAGCAATCAATGGAAAGAAATAGAGGAAAACAATAGAATGGGAAAGACTAGAGATTTCGTCAAGAAAACTAGATACCAAAGGAACATTTGATGCAAAGATGGGCACAATAAAGGGCAGAAATGGTATGGACCTAACAGAAGCAGAAAATATTAAGAGGAGGTGGCAAGAATACACAGAAGAACTGTACAAAAGAGATCTTCATGACCCAGATAATCATGATGGTGTGATCACTCATCTAGAGCCCGACATCCTGGAATGTGAAGTCAAGTGGACCTTAGGAAGCATCACTGTGTACAAAGCTAGTGGAGGTGATGGAATTCCAGCTGAGCTATTTCAAGTCCTGAAAGGTGATGCTGTGAAAGTGCTGCACTCAAGATGCCAGCAAACTTGGAAAACTCAGCAGTGGCCACAGGACTGGAAAAGGTCAGTTTTCATTCCAACCCCAAATGTAGTGCCACAGAACGCTCAAACTACCCCACAATTGCACTCATCTACAGGCTAGCAAAATAATGCTCAAAATTCTCCAAGCCAGGATTCAACAGTACATGAACCATGAACTTCCAAATGTTCAAGCTGGATTTAGAAAAGGCAGAGGAACCAGAGATCAAATTGCAAACATATGCTGGATTATTGAAAAAGCAAGAGAGTTCCAGAAAAACATCTACTTCTGCTTTATTGACTATGCCAAAGCCTTTGACTGTGTGGATCACAACAAACTGTGGAAAATTCTGAAAGAGATGGGAATACCAGACCACCTAACCTGCCTCCTGAGAAATCTGTATGCAGGTCAAGAAGCAACAGTTAGAACCAAACATGGAACAATGGACTGGTTCCAAATCAGGAAAGGAGTATATCAAGGCTGTGTATTGTCACCCTGCTTATTTAACTTCTATTCAGAGTACATCATGCGAAATGCTGGCCTGGAAGAAGCACAAGCTGGAATCAAGATTGTCGGGACAAATATCAATAACCTCAGATATGCAGATGACACCACACTTATGGCAGAAAGTGAAGAGGAACTAAAAAGCCTCTTGTTGAAAGTGAAAGAGGAGAGTGAAAAAGTTGGGTTAAAATTCAACATTCAGAAAACTAAGATCATGACATCTGGTCCCATCACTTCATGGCAAATAGATGGGGAAGCAATGGAAACAATGACAGACTTTCTATTCTTGGGCTCCAAAATCACTGCAGATGGTGATTGCAGCCATGAAATTAAAAGACCCTTGCTCCCTGGAGGAAAAGCTATGACCAACCTAGACAGCATATTAAAAAGCAGAGACATTACTTTGCCAACAAACATCTGTTTAGTCAAAGCTTTGGTTTTTCCAGTAGTCATGTATGGATGTGAAAGTTGGACTCTAAAGAAAGCTGAGTGCTGAAGAATTGATGCTTTTGAACTGTGGTGTTGGAGAAGACTCTTGAGAGTCCCTTGGACAGAAAGGAGATCCAACCAGTCCTTCCGAAAGGAAATCAGCCCTGAATATTCATTGGAAGGACTGATGCTGATGCTGCAACCCAATACTTTGGCCACCTGATGTGAAGAACTGACTCATCTGAAAAGACCCTAATTCTGGGAAAGATTGAAGGCAGGAGGGGAAGGGGTTGACAGAGGATGAGATGGTTGGATGGCATCACCGACTCAATGGACATGAGTTTGAGTAAGTTCCAGGAGTTGGTGATGGACAGGGAGGCCTGGCATGCTGCAGTCCATGGGGTTGCAAAGAGTTGGACACGACTGAGTGACTGAACTGTACTGAACTGAAAAAATATATTCACAACTAAGACTTGGCACAACCAAATAAATAATAAGTAAAAATAAATATTAAACAAAAAATAAAAATAATTCGATCTCCATTTATATTTGATTTAAGGAGTGGGAATAGAGACACGCTAAACTCAGGCAGCAAGATAACCAAGACGTGAAAGTAGCTGCCTACATGAAAGTAGCCCATCTTGGGAAAGAGACTCTTACCTGACAGAGCTGCCCCACGAGGCTATGCGTCTGCTCGCCATCATCCAGTGTCCCCCATGTCCCCCAGATCACCAGGATGCTGCAGACCACATTCTCAGGACTTCGGGAGGGGCCAGGTGCCCCCCTGGAAGGGACAGGAGGCCCATGATGGAGAGTGGGGATCATCAGGCCTGGTGAGGGCTGGTAGGGGCAGATGTCCTAGCAGAGGCAAGGGAGGCTTATGTGGGCCCAAGGTCCATGCAAGTGGGGAAGAGGCAGGGTGTGGAGGAGGGGCAAGGGGCAAAGTTCAAGGGAGGTATGTCAGAGAAGAGGGGAACAAGTTGGAAGGGGCAGCGAATGGAAGGGAGAGGGAGAGGGGAAGGTGGGTGGTAGGAGGATCAGGGGGATAGACCAGTACAGAGGTGATCCAGGCAGCAAGGTGGGAAAGGGCAAAACTAGTAAGAGGAGGGAGATGGTCTGGGCATGTGGTAGGAAGGGAACCAGTGTGGTCTGAGTAGCTGCTGACTGAGGCAGGCATCGAGTGAAGAGACAGGGATGACATAGGGACAAAAGGCAGGACAGGAGGAGGAAGCGAGCCAAAAGCTGAACCTGGGCAGACAAAGAGGCCATGGAGCAGGAAGGAGACAGGGCAACTCCTTCTCCATGACTCTGGGTTGAGAAGTGATGGGTTCAGTGTTCAGAATTCTTTCTGTGCTTAACGCCTTTATGACTCAGATTCCATCAACAGGCAGTGCTAAATTCTGTGGCATTTTGACTTGGAAGATACCTTTAAGATCCATGAGTATGCCTTCTCCATCTTATAAATAGAGAAACAAAGGCTCAGAGGGTTGCCCAAAGTCCCTTAACAGTTAGTTAGGGGCACAGTTTGGACAAAATTCAATCCAGAGATCACAAAAACAGTCCCAGGTTGACCAGGGAGTGGGTCAAATGGGAGGATTCTCGAGGGCCTGGAGGGGGTCCCTCTGGCTATTAGAGCCCACCCTAGAGAGAGGCACTGGAGGTATCTACTCTCCACTTTTGAAAGGTACCTTCTATCCCTGACTAGCATTGTCAGAACCTGCAAGGAGCCTCTTGTCTCCTCACCATGGGAAAGCCCACTACATACGCCCAGGAAAGGGACTGAACATGAAGGAAATACCAATACTGACCTGCTCTTCAAAGAATGAGTGAGTGAGTGAAAGTCGCTCAGTCATGTCCAACTCTGCGACTCCATGGACTGTAGCCTACCAGGCTCCTCTGTCTATAAGAATTCTCCAGGCAAGAATACTGGAGTGGGTAGCCATTCTCTTCTCCAGGGAATCTTCCCAACCCAGGGATCAAACCCAGGTCTCCTGCATTGCAGGTGGATTCCTTACCAGCTGAGCTACCAGGGAAGCCCCCTCAGACAATAATTTAGCTCAAATGGGCTAGAGGTATGGGGAAAGGGGGAGGAAGGACCTGGAGCAGAGGGATGGGTCAAGGAGAATTTAGATCCTCCCTCTAGTCTTTGCATTAGATGCTGCTACATCTTGCTTACTATCTCATTGGGAGTTCACCAGGTAGGGACATTACCTCCATTTTAAGCAAGAAGAACTATGCCCAGATTGGAGAGGCACTTGCTCAGGGCCACTCAGCATTGGAATAACAATACTAAGACCAGAATCCTGGCACCTGAGTCTATACTCTTTCCATTAAATGACTATTGGAAAATGGGATGGAAACACAAGGGAACAAGCCCCTACACTAGAATGAGAATTTGGTTGAGTTTAAAGTTTTAGAGGTAGGGCAGTGCAGATGGTGGCGGCAGATGGGGAAGAGAAGGAGAATTAGCTGAGAATTAGGGAGATTTTGCAAAAAATGATGGTAAGCAGCAGTCCCTTCTGGAAAGGCTTTGGAAGCCACCTTAGACAGAATGGACTTCATTCTATGACATGTGGGGAGGCTCCCAAATCTATGAAGAAAGAGGAAGGCATGTTTAGAATCATGCTTTAGAAACACAACTCTGACTCCAGTGTGTGGGATGTAGGGACAGGAGGAACTGGGTTCAGAGAAAAAGGTATTGCACTGAACCAGGAGAGGGAAATCATAGAGGGGGAAATTTGAGATGAATTAAGGAGACAGAATAGGTAGAACTTACTGGCCCACTGGAGCGAGACATGCGGAGAAGTAAGCTTAACACTCAGGTATCCAGTTTAGGAGACAAGGTGGAAGGGGAATATATGAAGAATAGGTTTTTTTCTTTCTTTTTTTTTTTTGAGGTGTTGGGGCGGGGGTGGTTCCTGGTTTTGACTTACTAGGAATCATGTACAGTTGAGGACATCAGTTGGCATTTGGGTGGCCTACCAGAAGCTCAGGAGGGACAGCTGAACTATGAATGCCCTTTCGAGAGGCATCTGCTAAAATATAGTTTTCAAAATGTGTGTCAAATGAGAAAGGACATCACCTGAGCCAATGGGCAGCATTTATGGCCCAAGACACAGTGAGGTGCCCAGGAAGGAGGCTGAAATGGCAGCCTGAGAAGTAGGAAGGAACCCAGGAGCTTGTGTCATGGAACCACAGAAAGAAAGCGTTTTAAGAAGGGAGCAATCAAGGAAGGAAATAAAGACTTTCCACATTCAGAGGGTGAAAGAAGTGAAAGTGAAAGTCACTCAGTCCTGTGTGACTCTTTGTGACCCCATAGACTATACCGTCCATGGAATTCTCCAGGCCAGAATACTGGAGTGGGTACCTTTCCCTTCTGCAGGGGATCTTCCCCACCCAGGGATCGAACCCAGGTCTCCCACACTGCAAGTGGATTCTTTACCAACTGAGCTATCAGGGCAGCCAGAGGGTATTGAGAGCAATTTGTTTTTCTTATTTTTATTTTTCAGCTACACCTGGGGCATGTGGCTCAAGCTGAAAAGTAAAATCCCAGTTCCCCAACCAGTGATCCAACCCACACACATCTTGCTTTGGAAGCATGGAGTCTTAACCGCTGGAACGCCCCAGTGAAAGCAATTTTAATTCTGAGTGGAAGTGTTTGGTCAGGGACTGGGAATAACAGGTCCCACAACTCTTCAAAATACCTGCATCTCCTGCCTTTTTTTAGGAGAGGGCAATGGTACCCCACTCCAGTACTCTCGCCTAGAAAATCCCATGGACGGAGGAGCCTAGTAGGCTGCAGTCCATGGGGTCGCTAAGAGTCAGACACGACTGAGCAACTTCACTTTCACTTTTCACTTTCATGCATTGGAGAAGGCAATGGCACCCCACTCCAGTGTTCTTGCCTGGAGAATCCCAGGGACGGCGGAGCCTGGTGGGCTGCCGTCTATGGGGTTGCACAGAGTTGGATATGACTGAAGCGACTTAGCAGCAGCAGCAGCAGCAGTAGCAGCCTGCCTTTTTAAAGATGCTGCAGCAAACTGTCTTCCCTTGAACCCACCCTACACTGGACAATTAAAGAAAGTGGGTTCAGTGGAGGAAATAAACCAAGAAGGTCCCCACCTTCAGGATTATGCTTTAGGAGATGTTTGGGGGAAAACCCATAACTGAATCAAGGTGATTGGGTTTTCAGTCTGGTTGTTACCTAATCCCATCGAGAACTCTACCGGCAGCAATAAATAGGGCCATGCAGAGAAACTGTTCTCATTTCCAGGGAGAGGCAGGGTGGAGCTGAGTGAGTCCCTGCTCAGTAGAGAGCACCCTCCCTGGCCAGCCTTGCTCCACACAGCTTTCTGCTGCCTCTGGTGAGTCTCAGCCTGGTGGAAGGGCATTCCCTCCTGGCTTCCTTTTGTAAAATTATGCTCACTCTTTGCTCTGTCTGCCTCCCTCAAAGAAATAAACAAAATTATTAAACACCAACAGCAAGCGATAAACTCTACCTTCATGGTGTTTAGAGTCTGGAGGTGGGGAGAGAGAGAGGATAATAGAATAAATATGTAAATACATAAATTATCTAGGATATTTCATGTGCTCTGGAGAAATATAGAGCAGGGGAGAGGGGAAGCTTGGTAGAGTAGGTGTTTAGGGATGACTGCATCTTAAAAATTCCTACATTGGTAGATTGAAGCTCCTGTAAGTTTAATTGCTGAAGTGTCTCGTCTTCAGCTTGTGCCACACAGTTATCAAACTCCCCACTTTTACGGTTTGCCATTTCCCCTTATTATGAATAATTTGACAACTGTACAATTGTTGAAATTAATAGCGTAGCACTCTGTAGATTCTAAGAGCCCATCTTTGAACATTTCTGAATGCGCGTGTGTTTCCTGCTTCCTCTCTGGGCTTCTGGATTCCACCAGCTGGTTTTGGTGTCTTGCTTCCCCTGCATTCCTAACTCTGCACCCTCAGCTCATGGCCTCCGGAGGCAGCCGGCTCAAACCCCAGAGCATTCCACTCAACTTGGAGGGAATCCAACAGAACCAGCGGATGTGGCTGGTGAAGGTACCAAAGTACCTATCGCAGCAGTGGTCGGAAGCTTCTGGAAGTGGCGAAGTAGGGAAGCTGAAGATTGCCACAAATCAAGGGAAAACGGAAATCTCCTTTACTCTGAATAAGGAACTTACAGACATTCGGGGTACAGATGGACAACCGGCCCCGGTCCATGCTCCCACGGAGCATCAGCTTCTCTTGCAGACAGACAGAGGGCAGGTCCTCACCGTGCTGACTGAGCTTGCGCCGGATCAATTTTCCCTGCAAGAACCGTGGTCCATCGCGGCGAATGCAGACCCGCTCCCAGTGAAAACTACATGAGGCTGAAGAGGATGCAAATAGAGGGGGCTTCCAAACCTGCCAGGACTGTACAGAAACTGGAGAAGGTGGTCACGACCAATTATAAACCTGTTGCCAATCATCAGTACAATATTGAATATGAGAAGAGAAAGAAAGAAACCGGAAAGAGAGTGAAGGCGGATAAAGACCAAGTGTTAACCTTGCTATTTGCTGCCTTTGAGAAACACCAGTATTATAACATAAAGGACTTGGTTGGCATCACTATGCAACCTGTGGTGTACCTGAAGGAAATCCTGAATGAAATCGGTGTTCGAAATGTAAAAGGACCCCACAAAAACACTTGGGAGCTGAAGGAAGAGTACCGGTGTTACCAGAGAGGAGCCAAGAGAGAGTGAGACAGCCCTTTGTCATGAAGTTGTCAAGAAGAGCTTGAAGATCTTCCAACGCAAAAACTGATGTGAGGCTGTGCTATTAGGGGGTAGGGAGGTTTAATATCTTTTTAAGTACTCACATTTAGATTGTAAAACAGGGAAATAAAATGGGCTGTAAATTGAGAAAATATTGTCTGAGGACTTCTCATCTTTGCTGCATCCACAAAGAGCTCAGCTCATTTAAGTCTAAAGAGATCTGGCATCAGAAACTGGGCAGGGGTGGGCAGGGGATGTGGCTAGGGGTGGAGGTGGGGGTTCTGCTGGGAGAGGGGATGGAGGCAAGCAAATTCAATATTCTAAAATGACTGAGGAACAAAGTTGTTTCTGAAATGTTTAAGATACGGTCCCTTCATATGTAGAAACATGAATGAAAACATATTAAGGGTAAGAGGGTGAGATCATTAAAACTGCTAATTGACAGGTAAGAGGAGGATGGTGTCCGATGGAGTAGAAACAGATTGTATTACAGGTTCTTTACTTACTTCAGGGAAGTTGTATGTGGATTGTAGTTTGTTTTTCTTAATGATAATTTGGGATTTTTTTGGTTGGTTGGTTGGTTGGGGGTTTTTGTGGGTGGTTTTTTTTTTGCTAAGCTGGGTCTTTGTTGTGGCCCTCAGGCTCTCTAGATGGGGAACTGAAGTTGCTCCTCGGCATGTGGCATCTTAGTTCCCCAATCAGGGATCAAACCCACCTCTCCTGCACTGGAAGGCAGATTCTTAACTACTGGCCCACCAGGGAAGTCCCTGGATTGTATCTTAAGTTTGGATTCTTAATCATTGCCTGAAATATCTTTTTAAGAGAATGCACTCTGGCAGCAAGCACTGAAAAGAAAACTGACAAGAATAATAGCAACAGTGACAATAATAGTGGCTAATACTTATGTTTTTGGTGTAAGCTGAGTGCAGTGCTTAGGATTTGACATTATTTTTCTCTCTCAGCAGCTCCACGGGGGAGATGTGAAGTCTCTCTTCCATTCTCCCACCCCATCCTTCAAAGTCTTTGGAGGGAGGTGCGGTTGAGGAAGGGTTGGGGCTTTTTTTGCTTTTGTTTTTTAAAATGTCTGCATGTTGTCAGCCAGCGAAGTCAATGACAGTGGAGAGAGGAGGAAGTCAAAGAGGTCCTTGACAGTGAACAGGGTGGGGTCTTGAGCACAGGTTGGGCTGGGGGTTGGGGATATTTTCAGTGGGCAGAGAGAAAAAAGAATAATAGTGAAGAAGCAGGCATGCTGGTAGATTTGGTGGCAGGAAGAAATAAGTGGGCATCTCTTTCTGGTGCCTCATTATTTCAATAAAATATCATGCAAAGTCATTAAATGTGAGGGGGGTGAGTGGAGAGAGGAGATCGTAATAACGACTAATGCCCACTGAACACTTACTAGACTTTAGGGACTGTTCTAGGCACTTTGTTGGCGTCAACTCATTTAATCCTTTAAATGAGTTTTCCTTATTTGGGGAAAGTAAATATATTTGGAGCCCATTCTTCAGATGAGGAAATAGTATATAGAGAAGTTAAATAACTTGCCTGAGGTCACCTAGCTACTACATGGGCAGACGGTGGATTTGAACCCAGGCGACTCTAGTCGATTCCTGGGTCAGGAAGATCCGTTGGAGAAGGGATAGGCTACCTACTCCAGTATTCTTGGGCTTCCCTTGTGGCTCAGCTGGTAAAGAATCTGCCTGCAGTGCAGAAGACCTGGATTCAATCCCTGGGTTGGGAAGATCCCCTGGAGAAAGGAAAGGCTACCCACTCCAGTGTTATGGCCTGGAGAATATAGCCCACGGGGTTGCAAAGAATTGGACTAGATTGAGCAACTTTTTTTTTGAACTGTGGTGTTGGAGAAGACTCTTGAGAATCCCTTGGACTGCAAGGAGATCCAACCAGTCCATTCTGAAGGAGATCGGCCCTGGGATTTCTTTGGAAGGAGTGATGCTAAAGCTGAAACTCCAGTACTTTGCCACCTCATGCAAAGAGTTGACTCATTGGAAAAGACTCTGATGCTGGGAGGGATTGGGGGCAGGAGGAGAAGGGGACAACAGAGGATGAGATGGCTGGATGGCATCACTGACACGATGGACGTGAATCTGAGTTAACTCTGGGAGTTGGTGATGGACAGGGAGGCCTGGCATGCTGTGATTCATGGGGTTGCGAAGAGCTGGACACACTGAGCGACTGAACTGAACTGAACTGAGCGACTTTCACTTTCTGCAACTTCAGACTCCATTTCCCTGACTTTTGTGTTGTCTTGGAAGGCCAGCGGCATGCTGACTATTGAACTGTAAATTTCTGGGTGGTACTGAGTGTTTTTTAAAGTGAAATGAGTTGTTAAAAATGAAGTTTTGACTTGGCAACAAGATAGAATAGACGTGAAACTAGCTGCCACAAGATACCACAGATGTGAAATCCCAGGTGGGTGAGGGGTCAAATCGCCCTCTGGAGATCTACAAGAAAATGGTCTGACTCTTCTAGAAATCCTTGATTGAATCCTCAGCCAGACCAAGGAGCTCAAAAGGGAGCAGACTGCCAGGGTCCAGCCCCGGTGGATCCAGGGATATTCAAAGCGGGGACAGAGCGGGCGAGATAGGACAGGACAGGATAGGATAGGATAGCTCAGGATAGGATAGGATAGTAGGAAATTAGTAGAAAAATAGGAGGCTTAATAACTTGGTTTATGGGGAAAGCCAATAAAATCTCAAGACAAGAGATTTGCACCATCTACATAGGCCACCGGCGTCCGCTTGAATCTCTAAAGGGGCCCCATCATGGGTCCCTTTTCTTGCAGAACTTAGAGCCAGGGTAAGTAAGTAGACGTGGTGAGCCTCCCGCTCCAGATGGGAATTCAGCCTGGAATTAGAGTACAAGAGGACAGAGACAGAGAGACATGGGGGAGCCAGATATCTTTAAAGAAGGAGTTCGGGAGAGCAAGTCATCCGAGAAACTGGTCTGAGAAAAGCTGGTCCAGAAAAACTGCTCAGAGAAACTGTTCCCGAGAAAAACTGGTCCAAACTGCTCCAAGAAAACTGCTCCAAACTTTATTTTTCACATGTCCTTTTTCTACAATGAAGATCAATGGGTTTCACAAATTTTGACAATGACAGCAGCCCTGACTCTTATGGAGACCAGGATTATTCTCTGCATACCTAATTGTATACACAAGTCTTAGGTAATTTACATCATCTTCCAGCCAAAAGGCCAATTCGACAATTTACAGCTCTTCTCTGATAAGTGTTAGTTTTTCAAGGTCTGGCGCCATTCTCAGGAGGCACTAAACAAAGTTGCATTCTCACATAGCAAGGACACAGCAAGCAAGAGGGAGTACAATGATTTATAAAAGAAAGCAATTAACTCAAAAGCCTAGTGTTGCTAACATCAGAAAAAACTACTACATATCTTTTTCTAAATATTGTTTGTATAGCAGAACTTCCCAGGTGCAAATAAGGAGGTCTGGCAGCGATCATTGAGGCAACAGTGAAGTCTATATCACTAATAAGTCTTTGGCTCTTAGAAAAGGTTTGTAACTTTAAAACACTTCAAGGCCTTTTTGCCCCTCACAGTTGGGGGTTGTGAGCAATTCACAAGTTTGTAAAAGGTCAGGGGAACATATTTAGGCAGGCTAGAGCATTATCAAAGGGCGGTTGGGCTGAAACACTCCTTTCAAATGCAGGAAGCTAAAGCTTTGAATTAACTCTTTCCAAGAAACTGGCAGAGAATAGTGGGGAAACAGACAAATACAGACAAATTCTTATTTTGGGGGGTACATGCTCAGGAAAAACCAGGGAGAAATCCGATGACTCAGATTGCCCTGCCATCTGAGTCTACCACGTGACCCTGTCACGGGTGGGATTCCTCACGCTGGCCTCTGACAGCAGGCAGTGAGAGGAAGAGCCCAGAGAATGGAACTCTTTGGAGAAAAGTTGCTGATGATAAGGTGAGAAATTCCTCTTTCCATTTGGGTGGTCAGGTGAAAGGCTGCTAACTTGGAACCTAAGTCTATTGAAGGGGATTCAAAGTGCCCACCAGGACAGCTTTGAGTCATGTTTCCTGAGCTGGAAGCAAAAAGGCCTGAGGACACTGGGAAAAGCTACAGCAGACTGTGGACATGGAAATCTGGAGGCCAGAGGAGGTCTGTTTTGCTGTGTTGGTCAGGGTGTTCTGCTGCACGGGGACCTATCTCATTCCTGGAATGTGCCCTGACAAGGGTTACACATGCTTCTTGTGGGCCAGGAGCTAGAGAGGGAACTGGCGTGCTGTTTCCTCAGGTCCTGTCCAACAGGGCTGTCTGGAGGAGTGGAGAGCCCTTGGCCAACACAGGCTGAGAAATAGCATCTAATGCCAGGGCTGAGGAGGGAATCATAAGCAGCCATGTAGAGCAGAGGTGCCTTCCTCTGAGTCAGGCTTACGCAATGGGAAACCTCCAAATAACCATCACACAGCACAACCCATGAGAGCACTGGCTTTCTTCATTTACCAGAGCCAACCAAAGTGCCAACTGGCACCAGAGGGCTTGAAACCATACCTCAAGAGTACCAGTTCACAAACTACTTGCCTTCCTCCTCTGGCCTTCCACTTTGGTGGGTCCCAAACCGTGGTTAATGAATAGGGGAGGAGATGAGCAGGAAGAGAGGAGAAAGCAGAGTGATGAAGCTGTTCCCATGTGAGGAAGGTGGGAGGGCTCAACACTGAGCCATGTCTGGATATTCTTATCACTGAGGCAAGGCTGTTTGGGTTGACTTACATGACTGTAAGGCTGTTTACTTCCTAAGAGAAGAAAAGTGAGGGAAGGAGGTGACTCCAGAAATGAATGTTAAAAGGATGAAAGTGAAAGTTGCTCTGTCGTGTCTGATGCTTTGCCACCCCTTGGAAGAGTCCATGGAATTCTCCTGGCCAGAATATTGGAGTGGGTAGCTGTTCCCTTCCAGGGAATCTTCCCAACCCAGGTCTCCTGCATTGCAGATGGATTCTTTACCAGCTGAGCCACCAGGGAAGCCCAAATATTAAGGGATCATTGTGCATGTACTAAGTCACTTCAGTCATGTCCAGCTCTTTGCAACCTCATGGACTGCAGCCCACCAGGCTTCTCTGTCCATGGGATTCTCCAGGCATGAATACTGGAGTGGATTGCCATTTCCTTCTCCAGGGGATCTTCCTGACCCAGGGATCGAACCAGCATCTCTTACATCTCTTGCATTAGCAGGTGGGTTCTTTACCACTAGCGCCACCTGGGAAGCCTGGCATTAAAAGGATGATAAGAGACAAAAATACAATTAGCTTGATCATATCATGAGTGGTACATGTTCAGAGTACCTGTCTAGTCAGGAGATTAATGTAAAGGCAGTCAGTGTTGTGAGACCTTATTCCAGCAACAATCAGCTCCTGAGTACAGGCCCAGGGTCAGAGTTGGGGTTATCAACAGTGTGGGGTTTTCTAGGTTAGTACGATGGATGGAGAGAGGGGAGAGTGTTGAAGCTGTTTGCAGATATCTACGATGATGGAAAAGTGGTAAGTGGAGACAGGAGGGGAGAGACAGAGAGTGGAAAGTAATGGGTCTCAGGTCCTAGGAGACCCCAGTGGGGTTGAAGAATTATTGGCGTGTAAGTACCAGAGAACATGAACTGGAAAGACAGGAGGTGGTGGTCAGTGATGTTAAACAATTTCTGTGAAGTCATAAAGCCACCAACAGGGGAAATGGCAGCCTTCTGTCATTTAGACTGTAGTCCCCAACTCCTGCTCATTGTTTCTGTATTATTGGGAACACTTGGAATAAATTTCTTTCTTCATAATATTCCCTCCTGGAAACTATGGTGTCAGCTTGAAAGAATACTATATTTTCTGCCACCAGTTTCCCCCTTGTTTTCTACAGTCTCTCTAGGAAATAGCTCTCAGATCCTCCCATACTCTCCCTCCCATACTCTCCCTTCCCTGAGTTTGGTCTCCATCACTCCATGACTGAAACACTGAGTTTCTTACTATTATCTACTGCTGCCACATACTTCTATTAATAAATAATGACTCTGCAAATTTTTTCGCCTGAAACATCCAGCTTTATTTTGTATCTGGTATAAAACCTTAGATGATTCCTTATTCACTGCTTCAAGTCATAGACACCCACCTAATTTTCTAGGCCATGCACACTTTCTCCTGCTATTATGGAGAGCTTTCCAAGAAATCTGAGTTCCAGTTACTCATAGAAGATGAACAAAGGGAATTGTGCTCTACATGATCTCATTGATGTCCTCAAAAATAACAACTCTTATTGAAGTTCTGGCTGGCATGCTCAGAGTGATGCATATTGTGCTGGTCAACCTGGGCCAGCTCCCAGGGAGGACCAGCATTTGCAGTCCACACAGAGGGGCCCATGGAGAAGCAATGAGCAGGCCAGCCTTTCCCATCAGATCCCCTGGCACAGGACCTGCACTCTAATGAGTGAATGGCTTTCAATGCAGGAACATTTACTAAATCTTTCCATCCAATTAGATGGCTAAGGACAAATCATAGTTGAATTTAAGTCCATTTGAATGGTTAAGTGAAGCTCTGGAAATTTAAAAACAAGTGAGGAAAGTGGCTTCAAGGATTTTGTGGCTAGAAGGTTAACAAAATTTGGAATGAGATGAGTATCAAGATCATACAAATTCATTTTGAGGATTGCAATTCATTTAACTAGAAAAATATGACAAAATTAAGTAAAGATTGGCTCTGTATCCCAGTTGTTAGTGGAGAGGCCCTAACAATTATATTCAGAACTGGTGGAGAGGGAGATTGAGAGGTTGGGAAAGAGGGCCAGCTACCTAGTTCTACCAAAGCTACCTTCTTTGTATCAAATTCCTCTACTTATATTGTTAAAAAAAGAACTAGTTTTATGTATAAATATAAAACAATAACATACATATAAATAATAAATATAAAATAAATACAAAATAAAAATTTTATATACAAATTAAACAAGGTCCTCCTGTATAGCACACAGTGGCACAGTCAATATCTTGTAATAGCCTATAATGGAGAAAAATCTGAAAAAGAATGTGTGTATATATATATATATATATATATGATTGAATCACTGTTGTACACCAGAAACTACCACAACATTGTAAATTAACTATACTTCAATTTTAAAAAGAATTTATTCAATGCTTATTTTTGTCTCCACTGAGAGTCTTTGGAATAAGCCATGGTCCTCCTTTATTTTTCTTTATTGAGTTATAATCAATGTATATGGTTATATTAGTTTCAGGTGTACAGCATGATTCAGTATTTGTATATATTATAAAATGATTATCACAAGACTACAAAAATTTTTTTCTTGTGATGAGAACTTTCAGGATTTATTCTCAATAGTTTTCAAATCTGCAATAAAGTGTATTATTAACTATAGTCACCATGCTGTACATGGCTTATTTGCTTTATACTGGAAATTGTACTTTTGGACCTCTGTTACCCATTTTGCCCCCTACCCCTCTGGCAGCTACCAGTTTGTTCTCTCTGGCTATGAACTCAGTTTTTTATGCTGTTTTGTTCTTTGGCCATACTGCACAGGAGGTGGCATCTTAGTTTCCTGATCTGGGACTGAAATCACGCCCCTTACAGGGGAAGCAGGGTCCTAAGCCCTGGACTGCCAGAGAATTCACAAGACTGCCTTCTTTTTATGGCTGAATAATATTCTGGTGTGTGTGTGTGCGTGTGCGTGTATGCTCATGCGTGCATCACATTTTCTTTACCTGTTTAACCAGGATGGACATTTAGGTTGCTTCCATATCTTGGCTATTATAAATAATGCAGCAATAAACATGGGGGTGTAGATATCTTTCTCAGTTAGCATTTTCCTTTTCCTCAGATAAATACCTAGAAGTGGAATTGCTGGATCATATGATAGCTCTATTTTTAATTTTTTTATGAAACTTCATATTGTTTTCCATAGTGGCTATACCAATTAAGCCATGGTCAACCTTAATGTTTGAGCAAAAGAACTTGCAATCAGAATTCTGGATGGTGTAGGGCTACACACAAGAAGCCCATCAAGGATTACCAGGAGCTACACTCCAAGAGATTACTTAGCACAGGGTAGCCCTGGCCTGAGAGATGTTACTCATTTCTAATTCTAAGGCTCAGTATGTAGGTAAAAGGCAGAAAAATAAATCAAAAGTAAAGATGACAATTAGATTCACTTGAGGGTAACATTTCTGAGATTTGGGAAATAAGGATGGTGGTAGAGGAGAAAAGTAACTCCCTAAGTGCAACCTGATAGCCATTCCAGGGCTTAGGCATTAATTTGAAAAGCCTTAACACAAACCAAGACTTCAGTGAAAACAACAATTTCCTATTCAAGAGGCTGCAGATGGTGACTGCAGCCATGAAATTAAAAGACACTTACTCCTTGGAAGAAAAGTTATGACCAACCTAGATAGTATATTCAAAAGCAGAGACATTAGTTTGCCGACTAAGGTCCATCTAGTCAAGGCTATGGTTTTTCCTGTGGTCATGTATGGATGTGAGAGTTGGATTGTGAAGAGGGCTGAGCACCAAAGAATGGATGCTTTTGAACTGTGGTGTTGGAGAAGACTCTTGAGAGTCCCTTGGACTGCAAGGAGATCCAACAGTCCATTCTGAAGGAGATCAACTCTGGGATTTCTTTAAGCTGAAACTCTAGTACTTTGGCTACTTCATGCGAAGAGTTGACTCATTGGAAAAGACCCTGATGCTGGGAGGGATTGGGGGCAGGAGGAGAAGGGGACGACCGAGGATGAGATGGCTGGATGGCATCACGGACTCGATGGACGTGAGTCTGAGTGAACTCCGGGAGTTGGTGATGGACAGGGAGGCCTGGCGTGCTGAGATTCATGGGGTCGCAAAGAGTTGGACACCACTGAGCGACTGAACGGATTTAAGAGGAAATCATAACTGGGAGTAAGGTTTCATAAAGAAGTTGATTCAGCTGCTTATGGGTGAATTTGTCAAATATGCTTTGGTGTTCCAGATGACCCAGGTCAGTAGAAGGCATCAGAGAATGTAAAGGGAATAGTTTGTCCTTATTCTCCATAACTGATAACCTACAGACTGATCACATTAGTTGCTTAATAGTGATTGTTAAAATAAAGGCTTAGGCTGCAAGGCTATATTGTACAGCTTATATTTTGTTATAAATTTGAATGGAATAGAACCTATAAGAATATTGAATTACTATGTTGTACACCTGAAACTATTATATTATAAATCAGTTGTACTTCAATTAAAAATAATAATAAAGTTAAATGTAACTCTCCTAAAAATAAACAAAATAAAATAACTATTTATTTGTTAGGGTACAGTGGACCTTCCAAAAGAGGGATTCTCCTCTGTCTCTGCCCCCAAATTTCTCACCTTTAGTCCCAGACAAGTTTGCTGAGAAAGCACTTGGTGAGGAGGCTTCTCCTGACCGCAGCTTGTTTCCTGAAGCAACCTCATCCTCAACTGTTTGCTGATTTCAGGGACACCGGGTGTAAAATGTCTTAAAATGTCATCAGAACAGGATGGAGAGCACGGTAGCTCTGTCCTTGACAAGCGCTCCCTCTTCCTGATCTCTTTGCCCCTCCTCAGCCTGTTTTCTGAAGTAGATGCCTGCTCCTTATTGAATTCTATGGACTGTCTCTGATAAAGTATCAGAGCCCTATATAAAGGTTTCTATAGAGAGCCTGGGAGTGGGGGCTCGGAGCCTGCGGGCTCACTCACTCCTATGGTACCATGTTCGAAAAGGGGGCATACATAAAACTTACAGAGCAAAGTGTTCCAGAACCAGAAACATGCTTTCAGTGAGGAATTGCTAAGTGAAAATTTATTTTTATATTCTTTAAACAGTACTTGTCTGCATATTCAATTGTCTCTGAGTAAGGGTGATCAGAGATGGCTTTAACAACTCAAATTGCAGAGCCCTCTTCTTGTGCGGTTCCTTTACTCCTCTTAATCATGACCTCAGGAAACTCTGTTAGCATCAGTACCTTAACAGGATATTCCAGACTCCACTTTGCCATGACTGAGATTCTGAATCAGCCAACTTCGAGGAAGCCCAGATTCCATTTAGAAAAGGACGATGAAGCACAGCAGTTCCAAAAACCTGGAACTTAGATGTTAGTCAGGCATTCTCACAGAAATGCTGAATCTCAGCCTCCTGGAGTAGAACCCAAGATAACTATATTTTTAACAAGCTGCAGTTGATTCTGATGCCCACGCACATTTGGAAATCACTGATACAGATTCAGATTAGGCTATAAATTGCATGTTTATACCATTCCATATGACTATTTACAGTAAATAAGCTGATGCCAGAGACAGCACAAATTATTTCAGTGACAGACTGAATTTATGCTGATGTTTCTAATTTAATCATCATTGCTCTAAGGACAACTTAACCAGTATCTTACTTAACTACAGAAATTTCTCAATCTGTCTTTTTCCATATATAATAGACTCATACCAGACTCCCCTTATCAAGTTGTATGTTCCCATACCAAACCATGTTTAAAACTTTAGAAATAACATCATTTAAAAGCTGAGTTGTGGCTGCTTGTCCCCATTATTTTTCATTTGTGGTCATCACCCATCTCATCTTGGGTGATGTCAGAGAATCCTTTGTTAATATTTCTTTTGGCAGCTGATGTGCATTTACTCTAAGGACAACTTAACCAGTATCTTACTTAACTACAGAAATTTCTCAATCTGTCTTTTTCCATATATAATAGACTCATACCAGACTCCCCTTATCAAGTTGTATGTTCCCATACCAAACCATGTTTAAAACTTTAGAAATAACATCATTTAAAAGCTGAGTTGTGGCTGCTTGTCCCCATTATTTTTCATTTGTGGTCATCACCCATCTCATCTTGGGTGATGTCAGAGAATCCTTTGTTAATATTTCTTTTGGCAGCTGATGTGCATTTTCAAGTCTCTTAGATTTTACTTCCTACGTCAATCAATTTATTGGTAGAAATTTCTGTATTCAGTAGGTTCAGCACACTAGTAAAATGCCACCTAAGATTTTGTTTCTTTTTCTTAACCTTATGCAAACATTCCGTAGAGCAGTAATTCTCCAACTTTGGTATACATAATAATCACTTACAAGGGGAGGAGGAGCTTTTATAAATGCAAATCCTTGGTCCCCACACCTGTAGACTGGTTAGATATGGTTGAAGCCCAATAAGATGATTATATACACTGAAGTTTTCATGCACCAAATACTGAGGTATTATTTACACTTAAATGAAGCAGGGCAAAGGCTAATAGTTTTGCAAAGAGAATGCACTGGTCATATCAAACACTCTCTTCCAACAACACAAGAGACGACTCTACACATGGACATTGCCAGATGGTCAATACCGAAATCAGATTGATTATATTCTTTACAGCCAAAGATTGAGAAGCTCCACTCAGTCAGCAAAAACAAGATCAGGAGCTGACTTTGGCTCAGATCATGAACTCCTTATTGCCAAATTCAGACTTAAATTGAAGAAAGTAGGGAAACCAGTAAGCCATTCAGGTATGACCTAAATCAAATCCCTTACAATTATACAGTGGAAGTGACAAATAGATTAAAGGGATTAGATCTGATAGACATAGTTCTATGGACGGAGGTTCACAACATTGCACAGGAGAAGGTGATCAAAACCGTCCCCAGGAAAAAGAAATGCATAAATGCAAAATGGCTGTCTGAGGAGGCCTTACAAATAGGTGAGAAAAGAAGAGAAGTGAAAGGCAAAGGAGAAAAAGAAAGACTCATCTGAATGCAGAGTTCCAAAAAACATTAAGGAGAGAGAAGAAAACCTTCCTAAGTGATCAAGGCAAAGAAACAAAGGAAAACAACAGAATGGAAGAGACTAGAGACCACTTCAAGAAAATTAGATATACCAAGGGAATATTTCATGCAAAAATGGGCACAGTAAAGGACAGAAATGGTATGAACCTAACAGAAGCAGAAGATATTAAGAAGAGGTGGCAAGAATACACAGAAGAACTATACAAAAAAGATCTTAATGACCCAGATAACCACAATGGTGCAATCACTCACCTAGAGCCAGACGTCTTGGAGTGCAAAGTCAAGTGGGCCTTAGGAAGCATCACTATGAACAAAGCTAGTGGAGGTGATGGAATTCCAGCTGAGCTATTTCAAATCCTAAAAGATGATGCTGTAAAAGTGCTGCACTCAAGATGCCAGCAAATTTGGAAAACTCAGCAGTGGCCACAGGACTGGAAAAGGTCAGTTTTCATTCCAACCCCAAATGTAGTGCCAAAGAATGCTCAAACTACCCCCACAATTGCACTCATCTCACATGCTAGCAAAGTAATGCTCAAAATTCTCCAAGCCAAGTTTCAACAGTATGTGAACCGTGAGCTTCCAAATGTTCAAGCTGGATTTAGAAAAGGCAGAGGAACCAGAGGTCAAATTGCAAACATCTGTTGGATCATCAGAAAAGCAAGAGAATTCCAGAAAAACATCTACTGTTTCATTGACTATGTCAAAGCCTTTGACTGTGTGGATCACAACAAACTGTGGAAAATTCTGAAAGAGATGGGAATACCAGACCACCTTACCTGCCTCCTGAGAAATCTGTATGCAGGTCAAGAAGCAACAGTTAGAATCAGACATGGAATAATGAACTAATTCAAAATTGTGAAAGGAGTACAATAAGGCTATAGATTGTCATCCTGCTTAACTTCTATGCAGAGTACATCATGTGAAATGCCAGGCTGGATAAAACACAAGCTGGAATCAGGATTGCCAAGAGAAATATCAATAAACTCAGATATGCAGGTGACACCACCTTTATGGCAGAAAGCAGAGTAACTAAAGAGCCTCTTGATGAAAGTGAAAGAGGAGAGTGAAAAACTGGCTTAAAACTCAACTTTGAAAAAACTAAGATCATGGCATCTGGTGCCATCACTTCATGGCAAATAGATGGGGAAACAATGGAAACAGTGAAAGAGATTTTATTTTCTTGGGTTCCCAAATCACTGCAGATGGTGACTGCAGCCATGAAATTAAAAGACGCTTGTTCCTTGGAAGAAAAGCTATGACAAACTTTGACAGCATGTTATAAAGCAGAGACATTACTTTGCCAACAAAGGTCCTTCTAGTAAAGCTATGGTTTTTCCAGTAGTCATGTATGGATGTGAGAGTTGGACCACAAATAAAGCTGAGCACCAAAGAATCAATGCTTTTGAACTGTGGTGTTGGAGAAGGCTCTTGAGTCCCTTGAACTGCAAGGAAATCAAAGCAGTCAATCGTAAAGGAAATCAGTCGTGAATATTCATTGGAAAGACTGAGGCTGAAGCTGAAGCTCCAATAGTTTGGCCACCTGATGCACAGAGCTGACTTATTAGAAAAGACCCTGATGCTGGGAAAGATCAAAGGCAGGAGGAGAAGGGGATGACAGAGAATGAGATGGTTGGATGGCATCACCGACTCAATGGACACGAGTTTGAGCAAACTGCAGGAGATGGTGAAGGACAGGGTAGCCTGGCATGCTACAGTCCATGGGGTTGCAAAGAATTGGACATGACTGAGCAACCGAACATCACACTCACCTTGGGTAATTCCAATATAGGTGATCTGCAAACCACACTGTAAGAAACAAGAATACTCACCTAAGAAATGTGAAAGTGGAAAGTTCACATACATCAAGGCAAGATTTTAGATATCATTACCCTGGAAAAGCAGCACTGTGGACCTATTTCCATGACTATTTATATTCTTGGCAGAATCTTGTACCACTGGACAAGTCATGATATGAACCCAACTCTTTGTGAGGTTTTTTCATTCTCCTTATGGGTCCAGGGTGTCCCATAGAAATAATTCTTTTCAACTTTCTTTTTTTTTTGCTTCTTCATAAACAGAACCTTAAGGTGACAGCTTCTGTATCTTGCAACATTAAAAAGCTTGACAAATAACACTTTCATTTAAATTTCACTTAGGTTATTGGTATGGTTTATTTCTTATGTGCAACCTCATTATGAGTATATTCATTATGCATGTTTATTATGAATGTAAATTCATTATGTGTAACTTAATTATGAGTGTTGAAGTTTTGGGTGAACTCTCTCCCTCTCCACAATTGTCATATTTGTAATAGGTGTCTCTGCTTCATGTCTGTAACTCACAATTTTGACAGTTCTTATTATCACATTGATTATAAAGGATTTCTCTTCCAAGTAGATTCTAATAAAAGTATTTCCTTTCTGACTGAAGTCCATACCACATTTGTTAATGTCAATTTTCTCTTGTGTGGGTTCTCAGATGAATATGAAGTATTGAAGCCTCAGAGGAGCCTTACAGCACTCATCACATTTATAGAGTCTCCCTCCCTATGGGCCCTCTCTCAAATGCCAAGTTTCACACTCATAAAATTCTTACCACACATACCACATCAATATGCTTTCTCTCCTGAATGGGAATGCAGGGCATATTGGAGAAGAGTGGAGCATCTGGCGAAGTCCTTACTATGCCATCATATGGATATGTTTCTCTCCCATGCGGACTCTGAAGACGTCTAAGGTAGGCAGCTCTTCAATAATTCTCACCATCTTTATGTCCTTCATAGTTTCCCTCCTCCACAGACATTTTCATGATTGCAAATATTTTTCTACTGGCTGATGATACCCTTAACCCACTCAGAGCATTTGCAAGGCCCTTCTACTATGTGAACTCCAAGACTGTTAAAAGCTTTAGGCCTCCCAGGTGGTGCTAGCGGTAAAGAACATGCCTGCCAATGCAGGAGTCACAGGCAATGCAGGTTTGATCTTTGGGTTGGAAGATCCCCTGGAGGAGGAAATGGCAACCCACTCCAGCCTTCCTGTCTGGGAAATCCCATGGAAAGAGAAGCCTACAGTCCATGGGGTCACAAAGAGTCAGACACGACTGAGCGTGCATGCACACACAATTACACAATCATCTAAAATGGGTGTATAGTAGGAAGCTTCTGACGTGGCAGCCATATTCATGCCTCCAGGTAGGTAATTACAGCCTTGGATAATCGCTTTGTCTGGAGTTCGAGCTGGACCTTGCTTCTAACAAGTAGAATAAGAAATACTGCTACTGCTAAGTCGCTTCAGTTGTGTCCGACTGTGCGACCTCGGGATTGTCCAGGCAAGAACACTGGAGTGGGTTGCCATTTATTTCCCTTTCATTTGCTTAAACTGAAATGATTTTGAATTAAGGTTGTTATTATACCTCTGTGATTAGGTAACAGCAGATTGCGACTTCTGTCTTGCTGGTCATTTCTTTCTGGCTCTTCTTGCGTTTAGTTGTGCAACCATCACCACAACCTAATTTTAGGACATTTTTATCCACCCACCTCTCTCAAGTAACTCCACACCATTAGCAGTAAATCCTCTTTTCCACTTTTAGCCCTAAGCAACCACTGATTTACATTCTATCTCTTCAAACTTGCCTATTTTAAGCATTTTACATAACTTGAATCAAACAACACGTGATATTTTGTGACTGACTTCTTTCATTTAGCATATTTCAAGGTCCATCCATGTCCTTACATGTGTCAGAACTTTATTTCTTTTTATGGCTGAATAATAGTTTCCAGGTAGCTCAGATGGTAAAGAATCTGCCTGCAATATGAGAGACAGGTTCAATCCCTGGGTTGGGAAGATCCCCTGGAGAAGGGCATGGCAACCCACTCCAGTATTCTTGCCTGGAGAATTCCATGGACAGAGGAGCCTGGGCTATAGTCCCTAGGGTTGCAAATAGTCACACACCATTAGCAGTAAATCCTCTTTTCCACTTTTAGCCCTAAGCAACCACTGATTTACATTCTATCTCTTCAAACTTGCCTATTTTAAGCATTTTACATAACTTGAATCAAACAACACGTGATATTTTGTGACTGACTTCTTTCATTTAGCATATTTTCAAGGTCCATCCATGTCCTTACATGTGTCAGAACTTTATTTCTTTTTATGGCTGAATAATAGTTTCCAGGTAGCTCAGATGGTAAAGAATCTGCCTGCAATATGAGAGACACAGGTTCAATCCCTGGGTTGGGAAGATCCCCTGGAGAAGGGCATGGCAACCCACTCCAGTATTCTTGCCTGGAGAATTCCATGGACAGAGGAGCCTGGGCTATAGTCCCTGGGGTTGCAAATAGTCAGACATGACTGAGCGACTTAACAACAAAATGATTTGGTGTGATTACCTAAGTTTAATTAGCACATAGAATGAAAACTCTGTAAAACAAAGTTTCACTTAGATGTGATGGATATTCAGAAAATTACTCTCATTCACATGTCTTTGCTCATCATCACCCTGCAAGAATGCTAATGAGGAAAAACAATTCCAAGCTTACATATTTAATCTAAAAACTTATGCTTCCAAGAGAAAACCTGATTTTGTGAATATAGGTTTAAGCTCAAAACTGTACCTAAGCTTCACAAAAATGTCTGAAGAAAGAGCTTAAGGACTCTACCCAAAAATTTCACTTAAAATCATTTGAGTTTTTAAAGGGAATACACAGAATGTATGTAATGTCAAATTATAAGAGTTGCTGAGTATTTCAAGGAAGCAGACAAGATTTTCAAAATAGCTTGGTATGATACCTATGCTAGTCACCTGGAAATTTCCAAACATGTCTGAGATATCTCTGAATCAATTTCCTAAACAAAAAGCTAATGACTGATTTTAACAATAATATTGACAATTTAATTTTATTTTAGTCAATAATATTGATTTTTAAGAACCTTCTTCCAGAAATGTTGCAAAATATTTTAACACTTTTTAAAAACTAGGTACTCCAGTTATATGCTGCTTCAGCTAGGTTCACTTCTACTTATGAAACTGCTCCAGCAGAATAGGATGGCTTTTATTTATGACTATCTACTTGGAGAAATGCCTCTTTCCCTGTACCAAGTGCTAGGAGTAATACAGAACACAGATGCTTCCTTTCTTCATTGTCTGTTTAATCAGTATTGAATACATACACACACATGCACACACATATTTTGCATAAAGACAAAAACATATTACATGATGTACTCAGCTGAGCAGAGCAGAAGGCTTCAGGACCGTTCCTGACTATTATTTAAGAAGAGGCTCAAGAAGGTTCAGGCTCAATAACAACTGCTGCAACTATTCGCAAGTTCCCCAAATGGTTAGAGATCAAGCTCATACCACTGACCTTCATTTCCATAAGAAACCATATTATTTCACTTACAGTTGGCAGTTCTGTATATGGTGATTTTAGGCTTTGAAGAGACAATGATGATGTTTACCAAAGATATTAATAGATATACTTTTAGAAGGGGTTTAAAGTTTATTTATATATTTTTTATTTTAGTAAAATATACATAACATAAAATTTACTATACTCAAA
Organism: Aepyceros melampus; assembly: GCA_006408695.1. Lineage (NCBI taxonomy): Eukaryota > Metazoa > Chordata > Mammalia > Artiodactyla > Bovidae > Aepyceros > Aepyceros melampus. The sequence goes on along the minus strand of SJXQ01006755.1, from coordinate 72,292 downwards.
CCATTTTTAAGTGTACAATTCATTGGTATTAAGTATGTTCACAATGTTATACAACCATTACAACAGACATAAATCAGTATAATATGCATAGCACATATGTCAAATCTATAGATATACGAATTTCTAAAGCAATGCAGACATTTGTGTAATTGGTGTGAACATCACAAATCAGGGGGCAGAGTATATATGCAATTATAGTCAGTTTGATGCCTAATTATTTAATTTTTTCACAACTTCCTCAATTTTACTGTACGGTAAAGTTGCCTATAGCTCAAATTTTTCCATAATTGTCTCCAATAAATTAGTAATATCACTTACAGAACATGAATTTCAGACGTGCTCTTCTAGGGTTTTTCTCACAATGAATTCTTTGCTGCTTTAGTAAAAGGCTAATTTTAAGTTTTCCCACATCTACAAAGCTCTCGTGTTTTTATGACTTCTTTGATGGATAACTAGTTAATGTCTCTAGTTAAAAGATTTCCCACATGTGCTGCCTTTATTTTGTTGCTCTATGTGAGTTATGTTAAAGAAGATGCAAGCTCTTGATGAAGGCTTTGCCATATTCAGTGCACCTGTGAGGTTTCTGGCCTGTGTGAATTCTCTGATGCATGCTCAGCACTGACAAGTCTGCAAAGGCTTTGCCACACTGTCTGCCTTGGTACAGCTTCTTGCCTGTATGGATTCTGGAGTGTTTATAGACGGATGATCTGTACTTGAACGTTTTCCCACGTTCCTTACATTCATATGTGTTCCTGGGTATGTGAGATTTCATATGTTCAGTAAGGGAGTAAGGCCACTGAGTGATTTCCTGCATGACCACATTCGTAAGGCTTCTCTCCAGTGTGAACTCTCTGTTGGATCTTGAGCTGTGTTTCATGCATAAACACTTTCCCACAATCACTGCACACAAAGGGTCTCTCTCCACTATGAATTTTTTATGAGCTGTAAGATGTCCCTTTCATGCAGTTCATGAGGTTCTCATGGCAAGTGTACTGGGGTGGTTGGCCACTCCCTCCTCCAGAGGATCACGTTTTGTCAGAACTCTCTGCTATGACCTGTCTGTCTTGGGTGGCCCTGCAGAGCAGGACTCATAGCTTCACTGAGTTTCATAAGCCCCTTCGCCACGACAAGGCAGTGATCCATGAAGGGGACTGGAATGCAAAAGTAGGCACTCAAGATATACCTGGAGTAACAGGAAGTTTGGCCTTGGAGAAAAAAACGAAGCAGGGCAGAGGTTAACTGAATTCTGCCAAGAGAATACACTAGTCATAGCAAATACCCTTTTTCAATAACACAAGAAATAACTTTACACATGGACATCACCAAATGGTCAATACCAAAATCAAACTGATTACATTCTTTGTAGCTGAAGATGGAGAAGCTGTATACAGTCAGCAAAAACAAGACCTGGAGCTGACTCTGGCTCAGATCACCAGCTTCTCATAGCAAAATTCAGGCTTAAACTAAAGAAAAACTGGGAAAAACAATAGGCCAGCCGGGTATGACTTAAATAAATCCTGTATGAATTTGCAGTAGAGGTAACGAATAGATTCAAGGAGCTAGATCTAGTTAACAGAGTGCCTGAAGAACAATGAAGTCCAGAACACTGTACAGGAGACAGTGAACAAAACCATCCCGAAGAAAAAGAAAAGCAGGAAAGCATAGGGGTCATCTGAGGAGGCTTTACAAATAGCAGAAGAACAAAAAGGAGTGAAAAGCAAGGGAGAGAGGGAAAGGTACATCCAATTAAACGCAGAGTTCCAAAATAAAACGAGAAGAGACAAGAAGGCCTTCTTCAATGAACAGTGCTTAATGATAGAAGTGCTTAATAAGAAGAAAACAACAAAAAGGGAAAGACTAGAGATTCTCTTCAGGAAAATCGGAAACTTCAAGGGAGCATTCCACCCAAAGATGGGCACAATAAAGGATAAAAATGGTAGGGACCTAGTAGATGCTGAAGAGATTGCGATGGAAAGAATACAAGGAAGAACTGTATAAGAAAAGATCTTAATGAACTGGATTACTACAATGGTGTGGTTAGTCACCTAGGGTCTTAAGAAACACTGCTGTTAATAAAGCTAGTGGATGGAATGAAATTCTAGCAGAACTATTCCAATCCCTAAAGGATGATGCCATCAAGGTTTTGTATTCATTATGTCAGCAAATCTGGAAGACCCAGCGTGGCCACAGGGCTGGAAAAGGTCAATCCTCATCCCAATCCCCAAGAAGGGTAATACCAAAGAATGTGCTAGCCATTGGACAATTGCACTCATCTCCTATGATAGTAAGGTCATGCTTAAAATCTTGCATTCTAGGCTTCAGCAAAATGTGATATCAAGAACTTCCAGATGTCCAAGCTGGGTTTAGAAAAGGAAGAGGAACTAGAGATCAAATTGCCAACATTTGCTGGCTTATAGAGAAAGCAAGGGAACTTCAGAAAAACATCTATCTCTGTTTCATTCACTATGCTAAAGCCTTTGTGTGGATCATGACAAACTGTGGAAAGCTCCTGCCGCTGCTGCTGCTAAGTTGCTTCAGTCGTATCTGAATCTGTGCGACCTCATGGCAGTCAACCAGGCTCCCTGGTCCCTGGGATTTTCCAGGCAAGAACACTGGAGTGGGTTGCCATTTCCTTCTCCAATGCATGAAAGTGAAAAGTGAAAGTGAAGTCGCTCAGTCGTGCCCGACTCTTCGCGACCCCATGGACTGCAGCCTACCAGGCTCCTCCATCCATGGTATTTTCCAGGCAAGAGCACTGGAGTGGGGTGCCACTGCCTTCTCCGGTGGAAAGCTCCTAGAGAGATGGAAATACCAGACCATCTTTCTTGTCTCCTGAGAAACTGTATGCGAGTCAAGAAGCAACAGTAAGAACCCTGTATGCAACAACTGATTGGTTCAAGATTGAGAAAGGAGTATAACAGGGCTGTCTGCTGTCACCTTGTTTAATCTATACACTCAGTGCATCATAAGAAATGTCGGGCTGGATGAGTTACAAGCCGGAATCAAGTTAGGCGGGAGAAACATCAATAACCTCAGATATGCGGATGATACATACCACTCTAATGGCATAAAATGAAGAAGAACTAAAGAGTCTCTTGATGAGGGTGAAGAAGGGGAGTGAAAGAGCCAGCTTAAGATTAAATATTAAAAACACTAAGATCATGGCATCCACCCCCATCATTACATGGCAAATAGGAGAGGAAAAGGTAGAAGTAGTGACAGAGTTCCTCTTCTTGGGCTTCAAAATCTCTGCAGACATTGATTGCAGCCACGAAATCAGAAGACAATTGCTTCTTGGCAGGAAAGCAATGGCAAACCTAGACAGCATATTGAAAAGCAGAGACATTACTTTGCCGTCAAAGGTCCGTGTATAGTCAAGGCAATGGTCTTCCCAGTGGTCACATACAGTTATGACAGCTAGACCATAAAGAAGTCAGAACACTAAAGAATTGATGCCTTCAAACTACGGTACTAGAGAAGACTCCTGAAAGTCCCTCGGACTGCAAGGAGATCAAACCAGTCAATCCTAAAGGAAATCAACCCTGAATATTCATTGGAAGGTCTGATGGAGCTGAAGCTCCAATACTTTGGCCACCTGATAAGAAGAGCCAATTCATTGGAAAGACATTGATGCTGGGAAAGATTGAGGGCAGGAGGAGAAAGGGGCGGCACAGGATGAAACAGTTGGATGGCATCACTGACTCAATGGACATAAGTTTGAGTAATCTCTGGGAGATAGTGAAGGACAGGAAAGCCTGGCATGCTGCAGTCCATGGGGTTGCAAAGAGCTGGACATGACTTAGTGACTGAATGACAACAAAAAATAAGAGACCATTGCTTCTTCCTCAATGGGAAAATGAGTTAACCCATTTTCAGTTAATATTATTATTATGCTTTTGTTTCTACCTTTTTTTGGGGGGCAAGGGGACTTTATTTATCATGCCTTTTTTCTGCAACTTTCACCTTTTCTGTTTTGTTGGATTTATGAAGTTTTCATTATTCCTCTCTTCAGATTAAGTTATACATTATATTTCTGTTTTTCTAGTTACCATTACATTTTTTCACCTTATAAGGCCTTATCCTTTTTCACAACTCAAGGATTCCTAATTTCAGATCTCTCTTTTCCACATTCTGTGTTTTCTTCTTTTCATTATCATTTTCATAATTAATTCTTAAAAATTACCATGTATGATATAAACAGAAAAAATGGAGCAGATTCACTGGGAGAAAAAAAGGCCTAAAAGAGAAAGAAAGGATTTTTCAGTGATCTTTTTATAAAGTTAAACAAGAGAGAAAATCTCAATGTATGACAAACTCTTGGTGGTGGGAAAAACTGAGAGATTTCACCCTTAGACTGTGTATGGCTGTTTCAGCCAGAGAATACAGAATAGGAAGCTCTGGGAATCTGAGATGTTTGGATGGAGCTAAACATACTTTTGGTTTTCTCCTTGTCAAAATCTTGTACAGCCTAACAATGAGGTCAGTGACAAAACCTTTCAAGGTGGCAGTTTATATTTGTCTAATATTGGAAATATATTTTCAGCTTGCTTATTGTAGTCCTTCTTTCACTTATGCTGCTGCTGCTAAGTCGCTTCAGTATGGAAGGGAGCAAATTAGAGAACCTAGATCACAAGCTTTCTGATGTATTACAATGAAAACTCCCTTATTTTAGGGACTTCTCTGGTGGTCCAGTGGCTAATATTCCATGTTCCCAAGGCAGGGGGTCTGGGTTCAATCCCTGGTCAGGGAATTAGATCTCACATGCCACAACTAAGAGTTCCCATGCCACAACTAAAGATTCCTTATTTTATTCACAGATCTTTACACACTTCTTGCCACATCTTTACACATTTCTTACCTACACAGCTGCTCTTCCAAGGGGACCCACGTCATGCTGACAACAATAGAGCTCCCTGCTTGCTGCTGCCAAGTCACTTCAGTCGTGTCCAACTCCGCGCGACTCCATAGACGGCAGCCCACCAGGCTCCCCTGTCCCTGGGATTCTCCAGGCAAGAACACTGGAGTGGGTTGCCATTTCCTTCTCCAGTGCATGAAGGTGAAAAGTGAAAGTGAAGTCACTCACTACTTCCTCTTAAAATGTGTCCTCCTCCTATAGTCTTAAGTAATTTGGAGTTTCTCAGATGAGAAGCATGGGCATGGGAAGGGGAGATAGGATGGGAATGGGAAGCACTAAGCAGGGCAAAATGAGGATTTCATGTAGGAAATGAGAAAACTGTTGAGTTGAAAAAAGGCAAATTCCATGACTATAACTACTTAAAGAATTCCCAGGACTTCCCTGGTGGCTCAATGGTTAAGACTCTTGCACTTCCACTGCAGGGGGTGCCGGTTTGATCCTGGGTGGGGAACTAAGATCCCTCATGCCATGTGGCCAAAAACAGAATCCCCTGTGTGGCTGGCAAACTGATTCTGAAGACAGTTCCAAAATAAGGTAACCGAGATTTGGGGAACTTGAAAGAGTGTAACAATATGTAGTCTCCTAAAATAACTGGCAAACTGCTAAAGAAAAAGAGGTATTTGATGACATTTGTTAAAGACGACAAATGACAAGGCAGACTTTCTTCAGGACCAGTGTGATAGGCAGAGGGACCATTGCAAGGGGTTTTAGTCAGGCTCAACTCTGAATACACTGTGGAAAAGTGGGTATTTACAGCCAAGGAGTAGGGTAGGGGTCAGTGAATGGAAAGTTATTAAGAGAAAACATTAGGGAAAAGAAGTGAAAACATTAGGGGTAAAGGAGGGTTCTGGCTAAATCATCCTAACAGGATTCTTGCCGAAAGAGGCCAGGGTAATCAGACATTACCTGAAGGATGATGGAGGATGAGAAATCTGATCAGACACTCAGGGTGGAGAGTTGTGTTTAAAATGACTAGCAGGGTTCTTGCTAAAACAGACTTTTTTAAGGATGTGTGCAGGTGAGCCTAAGAAAGTTTCAGGAATCTGACTACAGCCAAGCAAAAAAATATTCAGTAAAAGATTTAATTTAGATCCTTAAGTTCTAGTATACTTGTTCAAAAAAGCACTGGTATTCATTTATAATCATTACTCAACATTACTCTTCAAAACATGGCTAATGAAAGAAAAGCAATGTAAAAAAGTTGTAACTGAGCCTAAACTTGAAAAGGCCTGATTTCTGAATTTAGGATCAAGCTGTTTTGCCACAACTCAAAAAAAGGCATAAACATTTTTTAACATTATTAAGGAATATTGTGTACAATAATAAAAACTGTAGCTTAAATAATGATTGGTTCATCCTTTTAAGGGAATATTTGGAATTTACCAAATGTCACATTCCAAAGTGAAGTTGCTAAACAAAACATAACAAAAATAGTGCTCTTTTCAACTCAATTAAAGTGCCTATGGAAATTTTCCATGTGCTGTCACATGGAAAATTCCAGGCAGTTCTAAGAGTTAAACCTGTACCAAACTCTTAACAAGAAAACAAAAAATAGATCCAAAAACTTTCTCCCTGAAAGTTGCAAAGTATCGTGACACCCTACTTTATTAAGATGAAATTCAGATGATACCCTAGGTAACTATGCTTACACCTTAGGTGGATACAGCAATGAAAAAGAACAGGGATATCTGAAGTGCAGATGTTTTATTTACATACTTCTTTAAATACTTCCTTTTCCACAACTGAGCACTTAGTGTATAGAATACAACTGCTTTCACCATCTCAATTGATATCTTGTTAAGTTATACACACATGTAATTCTATATATCTTTATAACAAGTTTTAGAATTACAGAGGAGACTCTGAGATTCAGTAACATTGCCATACCCATTAAAAGTGCCAGCGGATGGATGAAAATATTACTGAAATTCATACTATATCTTAAACCACATTTTTTCACTTGCATGTTACTATTCAGATTGGAAGGAAAAGTGTGATATTTACTTCAGAAACTTTAATAGATACAATTTAATGTATAAACTTATTTTATAGTCACACTTGCATAATTATATAATTTGTTATAATCAGAGATGCTAAATATAGTTTTCACTGATTCCTTGATTGTTTAATTTACGCTTTCCAAGCTCTAAGTTTTATCATCATAAATTAACGTTTTCTGTGATCTTTCCTCTAAAAACTTTACCACTTCCAGAACATGACTGGCATTGATTTTTTTTTTTTTTAGGGGAATCTATTCTTTCAGTTCCTTCAAATTGTTGCATTTCTCCTCACCATGAATTCTCTACTCAACAACTTATCAAATATTACAGCTTTCTCATATTCATAAGGAAATATTACATATGAATTTTCTGATGTACAATAAGATTTGACTTCTGGGAAAATGGTTTCCCACATTTGCTACATTCATAGGGCCTTTCTCCTGTATGAGTTATCTGATGTCTAAGGAGATGAGACTTCTTGATGAAGGCTTTGCCACATTTAATACATCCATAAGGTTTCTCTCCTGTATGAATTCTTTGATGGGTAACAAGCACAGAACTGTTGCCACATGCAATGCATTGATATGGTTTCTCTCCTGTATGAAATTTAGAGTGTTTATAAAGGGATGAACTATACCTGAACGTTTTCCCACATTCCTTACATTCAAATGAGTTCTCAAGTGCATGTGATTTCATGTGTTGATTAAAGGAAGAATTCCAAGTGAATGATTTTCCACACTGACTGCATTCATAAGGCTTCTCTCCAGTGTGGAGTCTCTGATGGACCATGAGTTGTGCTTTATGTGTAAACGCTTTTCCACAATCACTGCACACAAAGGGTCTCTCTCTGTTATGAATTTTCTGATGAGTAGCAAGGTGTGCCTTGCTGCTATAGGCTTTTCCACAGTTGTTGCATTCAAACAGTTTTTTTCTTGTATGATTTTTTTCACGTCTAATGAAATTCAATTTCTTTTTGGAGGCTTTCCCACATTCATTGCGCTCATCAGCAGGTTCTTCATAATAACATCTATTATAATAAGAAAGTCCAAAGTAGGTTGCAAACTCTTCCCATATGACTTACATTTATATAATTTTTTTCTTGTAGGATTAAGACTTGTGCTCATATTATAACCATGAAGTCTCTCCACAGTCAGAATTTTATTGAACATGAACAAAACTGAATTTAAAAAATTGTCTTTGCTTTTCTGGTGCTTGTCTGATTCATCAACAAGTGGGCAGTCAGCTTCTAAAAAGGAGTACAATGAAATGTTCCTAGTTAATTTTTGCCATTGACAGTCATAGAAAGAAACTTGATTTTAAACCTAGTCTCATTCTGAAACAAGTATGCTTTCACCTTGCTCCTGAACTTTAAGAATAAAACTGCTAGGGAGGAAAAAGGAGACAGAATGACAGTGAGAATGGGTGGCTTAATTTGTGACCTGGAAAAAAAAACAACAGTAAAATAGCATAAGGTAGTGAAAAGAGTATAAAGAAAATCAAAAAGGTGCTCAACAGGGTGTATGTCAACTCACAGAACAAAGACAGCCCACTATGGAGATGTGATCAGTGGACAGGGAGAGGAATAAGAGACGATGGCGTTAAGGGAAAATTAGATTTGGAAGAGGGAAATCAGAATCAGAGTCCTCACTACATAATTCCTAGATTACCCTGGTAGAATACCTCCCTTTTCTCTTCACTCATATCTCTTTTTTCCTCTTGGTCACCTGGCATAATATCAGTTCCCTTCAGGAACATTTTTATATCTCCAGTCCTCTGCTGCTGCTGCTAAGTCGCTTTAGTCATGTCCAACTCTGTGCGACCCCATAGATGGCAGCCTATCAGGCTCCTCCGTCCCTGGGATTATCCAGGCAAGAATACTGGAGTGGGCTGCCATTTCCTTCTCCCTCTCCAGTCCTCTAACCTTATCCAAAAGAGGTTGGTGGAGTAAGACTGCAAATCCACATAAGCTGACCACATTATTAGAACTAGATGTGTGGAAAGATCTGCCATCGTGTTGAGGAGGAAAGAACAATGAGGATTCTAGGAATTGAGAGAACCAGCAAGTACTTCGATGCAACGGGCAGTGTGAGGAGTCAAAGTGGAGTGGCAGGACATCCTCCTACACAAGAGCTGAGGAAGAGAAAGAGCAGCCACGTGGGAGAGTGGAACTGGGGGTGTCATTTGGGGATCTGATGATGTCAGATTCATGTCAAGTGCACCCACTCACTTCCAAAGGTATGTGCTTCCTAAAAAGTGTTTCAAAGGTGCCAGTCTCTCACTCACCAACTGGGACCCCAATTTCAAAGACTCCCATCCTCTTGGGTTTCTCTGACTCACCTGGAAAGCTCCAATGTGAGTTCTCGCCCTCCACCATCCATGGTTCTTGTTCTTGCTCCACCTTGAATATCACTGTTGTTTCAGTAACTTGACACCCTGTTCCTAGGAAACAACACAGAACTGGGGACAAAGTGCTAGGAACAACTACCTCATAATTCAGGTTTGCCTCCTGGTGTCTTAGGGCCTGTGAAGGCTGACAGACAGGCTTCAGAACAGAAAAGACCCTTCTTCACTTAGGAGGCAGAAGCATAAACACAGTACCTGATCCCCAAAGGAGATTAAGAATCTTTGACTAATGAAGTTCAAGACCAAACTTACTAATGCTTCAAAATGTTCACAGCTTTCACAGGTCTTAAAGGAAGGGTACTGTTAAAACATTCTGAGTTAACAACTAAAAAGTTACCACCCACCGTCCTTACCCACTGAGATGAGGTTTCTAAAGTTCTCCAACATCACATCCCAATACAGGGTTCTCTGATTACAGTCAAGCAGCTGCCACTCCTCTGGGGTGAATTCCACAGCCACATCCTGGAGTGTCACTGATCCCTGTAATAGCACATGGATCTTCAAACTAAAGTGTGCATCATTTGGGGATTGTAAGAGTCATGGCAGCCTCTTAGGATCGTATCCTGTTCATTGATGAGTTTTCAAAGTTATGCATGAAAACTACTATACACCTGATTCAGGAATATACTTTGTGATAGAAACAAAAATTATATTAAAAATATTCAAATAGTATCAGACAATTCAATAGCAGAAAGATTAGTCTTTTAAACGAATGGTGCTGGGACAGTTGGATATCTACATGCAAAAGAATGAAGTTGGACTCCCTCCAAGCCACACACCTCATATCATAATAAAAGAAAGTGAAGTCCCTCAGTCATGTCCGACTCTTTGTGACCCCATGGACTGTAGCCTACCAGGCTTCTCCGTCCAAGGGATTTTCCAGGCAAGAGTACTGGAGTGGGTTGCCATTTCCTTCTCCAGGGGATCTTCCTGACCCAGGGATCGAACCTGGGTCTCCCACATTGTAGGCAGAAGCTTTTACCCTCTGAGACACCAGAGAAGTCATCATAATAAAAATGAACTAAAAATGGATCAGAGACCCAATGTAAGAGTTAAAACTACAGGTAATCCTTGAACAACTTGGGGGTTAGGGTGCTAACCCTCCCCACAGTCAAAAATCCACGTAAGTTTACAGACACCTCCGTATCTGTGGTTCCACAATCATGAATTCAAGGAACCACAGGTCATGTAGTACTACAGTATGTATTTACTGGAAAACATCTGCACATAAGTGGACCCACATAGCTCAAAGCTGTGTTATTCAAGGGTCAACTGTATATAATTCTTACATGAAAACAAGGGAGTAAATCTTTATGACCTCGGATTAGGTAACTGTTTCTTAGACATGACAGAAAAAGTATGATAAAATAAAAATAGATAAATTGGAATTCATCAAAATTAAGCATTTTTGTGCTTCAAAGGACACCATGAAGAATGTGAAAAAGACAACTCACAAAATAGCAGGAAATATTTGTAAATCATATATCTGAAAAGAGAGTTGTCTCTAAAAGAAAAAGAATTATTACAACAGTAAAAAGAAAACTCAATTTAAAAATGGGCAAAGGATATGAACAGACATTTTTCAAAAGACAGATATGATCCAAAAGCACATGAAAAGATGTACAAATCAAAATCATAATGAGATATTACTTTACATCCAATAGGATGGCTAAAATCAAAGGCAGACAATGAAAAGTTTCACAAGGGTGGAGGGAGAAACTAGAACTCTCATACACTGCTGATGGAATTGTAAAATGGTGCAGCAACTATGGAAAACAATTTAGGAGTTTTTCAAAACATTAGAACTACCATATACCCAGCAATTTTTCCTAGGTATATACCCAATAAGGTTGGGAACATATGTTCACACAAAAACCATACACACATGCCCATGGCAGAATTATCCATAGCAGGCAAAAGTGGTAACAATATGGGTATTGAGCAAGTAATAAATGAATAAACAAAATGAGGTCTAGCCATATGATCCAATATTATTCAGTACTGAAAAGGACTCTATGCCATAGATGATCCCTGAAAATATTGTACTAGGTGAAAGAAGCCAGTCACAAGAGATCACATATTGTATAGTTCTATTTGTATGAAATTTTCAGAACAGGCAAACCCATAAAAACAAAGTAATTCAGGGCTGGGGGAAGGAAGGAATGGGGAGTAAATATTAATGGGTATGGGGTTTCTTTTGAGGATATGAAAATGTTCTGAGATTAGTGATGGCAGTTTCACAATTGTGCCAATATACTCATTTTAAGGTGGTCAACTTATAATAAGTGAATTAAGTCTTAATAAAATTATTTAAAAATACTTATATGTTCTTCACTCATTCACTCATATAATATTTAATAAGGACATACCAAGTACAGTACCGCTGCTGCTGCTGCTAAGTCGCGTCAGTCGTGTCTGACTCTGTGCGACCCCATAGACGCCAGCCCACCAGGCTCCCCCGTTCCTGGGGATTCTCCTGGCAAGAATACTGGAGTGGGTTGCCATTTCCTTCTCCAGTGCAGGAAAGTGAAAAGTGAAAGTGAAGTCGCTCAGTTGTGTCCAACTCTTAGCAACCCATGGTCTCCAGCCTACCAGGCTCCTCCGTCCATGGGATTCTCCAGGCAAGAGTAATGGAGTGGGGTGTCATCGCCTTCTCCGAGTACAGCACTCTTTTTCTTTTTTGTATCAGTACTCTTTTTTGTACAGTACTAGTGATACAAAAAGAAAATTATTACTTTCCTCAGTAATCTTACAGCCTATTAAATACTACAAAATAAATGTATAAAGGTAATTAGATGTTAAATGGGCTATAAAGTTAACAGGCTAGACTTATATAAGCATAATAAAATAGAAAAATACAGATTTTTATATGATTAAATATATCCTCTTAACCATGAATCAAAATCATTTTTAATTTAAACTGAAATTAAAAGGCACATAGTAACATTTCTATCACAAAGAGATAGTTAAGACCATATAAGGAAGCAAACTAAAACCTACAAGCTTTTTTTTTTAATGCCACAGAAATAATGTTATTTAGAAGAAATATAATTTTGTAAATAACATGTAACTGGAAAACAGTTATGCCTATTTGTTTTACTTCAACTACAAGGGCAGAGTTGAGCAGTTGTCACAGAAGCTCTATATAGCCTTCAAGCCTAAAATATTTACTGTTTGTCCCTTTAATGGGAACAATATTAGAAATTCCTTAAACTGTTATGTTAAAAGTATGAAATATATTATTGACAAGTATAAAAAAAAGGATATGAGGAAAAAAGTTCCCAGTTTATGAAAACAATATTAATAAGCTAAGAATCCTTAATTTGATTAAAAATAAAAAAAACAAAGAACAACTATCTATCAGAATATAAGACACTGGAAGAATTCCCATTAAAACTGGACCAGAAAAGATTTTGGCTAGCAATTATATTCAAAATTATAGTACTAGAAATCCTGTCCATTGCAATAAGACAAAAAATAAATAAATAAATGGAGATAAGTGAATAAGGGACAAAATTCCATTTGAAGAGTATATGATGGTCTATCTAGAAAATTTAAGAATAAACTAAAAAACTCTTAGACTTAGTAAGAGTTCTATAAATTGAATAAAGTCAAACAGACAAATCCATACTTTCCTATGCACCAGAGTAGCCAGTTAGAAAATATTATGAAAAAAATATTCATTCCATTCTCAATAGCAACTTAAACCATGTGTAAGAATAAACATTATAAGAAATGTGTAAGAATTACCATAAAAACCTATACAACTATAATGAAGGACCAAAATAAAAATGGAAATAAAATGGAGAACTCGTTATTGAACTCTCTCCAAATTTATCTAAAAGTATAATGCAATCACAATAATGATACCTAATCTATCCCCTGGGTTGGGAAGATCCCCTGGAGAAGGGCATGGCAACTCACTCCAGTGTTCTTGCCTGGAGAACCCCCATGGACAGAGGAGGCTGGCAGGCTACAGTCCATGGGGTAACAAAGAATCAGGCACAAATGAGCAACTAAGCACAGCATAGCACAGCACACATGGACTTACAAATGGAGTTCTCGGCACTATGTTCTCTGCTTATTCTAGGGAACACTCTTAAGAAGGTCATTGGAAATTGGATGTTATATTTAACACAGAATTGTTACCGGCAATACTGTTGCTAACATAACCTCTTTGGAACATTATTGTAAGATATTTTCTTTGGAGAACTGTGCTAGGAAAAATTTTACTCATCAGGGGAATTGTTCTGCTTTATGCTCCCGGACAAAGCCAATACTTTGGTTGGCTACCCATTTTCTATGATCACCAGAAACAGTGGGTACACATATGAAAGTGAAAGTGAAAGTGAAGTCACTCAGTCGTGTCCAACTCTTTGCAACCCCGTGGACTGTAGCCCACCAGGCTCCTCCGCCCATGGGATTCTCCAGGCAAGAATACTGGAGTGGGTTGCCATTTCCTTCTCCAGGGGAGCTTCTCAACCCAGGGATCGAACCAGGTCTCCCGCATCTAGGTATTAATTAGTGAGTGTTAAATAAGTGGAGGACTAAAATAAGAAGTTGAGAAAAATAAGAACAACTCTTTGCAACCCCGTGGACTGTAGCCCACCAGGCTCCTCCGCCCATGGGATTCTCCAGGCAAGAATACTGGAGTGGGTTGCCATTTCCTTCTCCAGGGGAGCTTCTCAACCCAGGGATCGAACCCAGGTCTCCTGCATTGCAGGCAGACACTTTAACCTCTGAGCCACCAGGGAAGCCCACACATATGAAGCTCTACCTAAATGCTGAAAAACCCTATAACCTGGATATCAATTTATCAATTTTCTGAATTTCCTATTGGACCTGATCTATTCAGTCTACATTCTCCCTAACTATATATAATCTCTTTTTTATATGGATTTTTTTTTTAAGAGATTTGGACCTCTTGCTTTCTGAGATGGTGCACACTCTGTTATGGACTGTGTATCTCTCTAAATAAATCCACTTCTTACCCATCAAAAAAAAAAAAGACAGGTTTTTAATAACAATGAATGGATGCCTTACCTTGAAGTTGATCATTTCTGCCTCTCTTGCACAGAGATCTATGAAAGTAGAAATGGGGAAGAGAATAAAGACATGAAATATCAGGACTGCAGTGGAGAACCCTGCTCTATGAGAACAGAGCACACACAGTGCAGTCTGAGAAAATGCCACCCCGTGAGAGAATGACATTTCCAGCAAGTCAGAAATGTCCACATTTTATAAACAATGATCTTATATTAGTAGGCTGTACATTTCTGTCCTACTGACCTAATAGCAAATCGTTAACCTTTAAATCAGTGACAGGTTTTTTTCTCCCAGAAATTCATTCTAAGTAGATAATAATGAATGAGTTAAAGTGATAACTAAAAGCCTGATCTCTCAAGCTGAGTTATCTTTGGAAGTCATTCCTTCCTGTGATTCTCTGGCCTCTGTTCCGTAGGTGGATTGGGTAAGAGATCTCAAATTAGGTTTTATGAAGAGGCTGGATGCAGGGAAGGGGGGTGGATTTTTTTTTAAGCTGAAGTCTTCAGCTGAGACTCTAAATCTCACTCTCTCTCTCTGAATCTCACCATCTCTTACAGGCCCAATCTGGGCTTTTTGAAATTCCAACCAGCACTGCTAGGGCCCTATAAAGGCTAAAATGTGCAAGAGGTACTCTCAGCTTTATTTACAATCATCACTGGCAAATCTGCAGATTCACCAAGTGTTCTTTTTTAAAAAAAAAAAAAACACTTTATTTTGTATTGGGGTATAGCCGATGAACAATGTTGTGGTAGTTTCAGGTGAACAGCAAAGTGACTCAGCCATACATATACCAAGAGCTTTGGTTTTTTTTTTTTTTTTTAATGATGACAAACCAAAATTTACTCAGCATATATAAAAATATTTCAAAAGAAAAAAAAATCCAATGATTTGTTTTGCAGGTTCTTTTCATCTTGCAAAAAGAATGAAATTTGAAGGAAACTCATCTGGAGTTTAACTCAGATCGTCTATACTAAACTGCCTGAGTCCAGGCAATTTAAACTCACCTTTCTGCTTCAGTTAACTCATATGCAAAATAGAGATAATATTTACTTCAGATGATTGTTGTGAGTGTTGACTAAAAAATACAGTCACAATCTGAAAGTAGAGAATTATTTTATTTGGTGGGAATGTTAGCCTGACAAACAGCGTCTCAGTAACTCTGGGAAAACTGCTCAAGGGGGCAGGAGAGGAAGTCAGGCTATATACAAGTTTGCAACAAAGGAAGCAGGCAGGCTAAACGTCAAGTATCAGTATCGTTAAGGGATTTAGCATTCAGTGTATGGGAAGATGCAAGCCTCTGGGCTAACTGAATTCATTCCTTTCATATTCACCTCAACTACCTGGGGCTAATCCTGTTTCCTTGATCACCTTACTTCTGGCATTCCCCCCAGCTCCAAAGCAATCACTGTGGGGAGGGGGGCGGGCAGCAGCTTCTGCTGGATCGCAGCTTTAGCAGCTCTCATTCACATCTGGAAGCCAGGTATCACTGATAGCTGTGACATTTCTTGTTTATTAATAAGGCAAGAGATATTTTCATTTCACATGAAAATACCCTAAAGCATGCACCGAAGTTTTAGAGAAGTTTCTCTAAAAATGTTTTCTTCCTAGATCCCTTAAAATGGTTTACTATTTCCTTTTGCAGGCTTTGGTAGGGCCAAAGGTGCTTTTGTCATCAGGAAAGGTGCAGTTTAAAGCACGAGAGCAGGAATGCCAACTGAACTTGCTCCAGCCGCAACTGGCATCTAGCAGCCCACGGAGTGCAGTTGGACCCTCCCCTTGCTTTCTCTGAACTACTCCAGAATCGGACAGGACCCACACCCCCAAACTGGAAGTCACCGCATGTGAAGGTTTTCACATTTTATTTTCGTTGGGTAAGCCAACAAAGCGGTCCCTTTCTTCCTGCCGTTTCCTTACGTCCCCCAAGTTCTGTAGAGTCATACTTGCCAGCTTTGCACCGCCACACTCCCAGCTCCGGCTCTAAGCTGGAGATCAGGTTACGGAGGTCTCCCAGATCCGGGAGATACACCAACTCTCACTTCATGCAGTACTGGTTCAAAAATTACAGAATACCGGCTACCACCCCACTGCGCGTGTCCGGAAGTAACTCTTCGCCCAGAGTACCCAGGCTCCCGCGGGGTGCAGGCTATTTATCCACTACTACATTTCCCAAAAAGCCTATGAAACTTATTTCTGGAATGCATTGGTTCTGCCTCCTTAGAGGGAGACTCCAGATCTGGTATCTCTGGGGCTGCTTGAAGAGACATGCTCCCTTATAAAAGGGAGAAGTAGATATCATTTTTGTTTAAAAGCTATAGACCTCAGAATTTGTTTGCTAAGCGAATAATTTGCCTTTACTCAGTACAGTCTTTTCTAGTAATACAGTAGCTTAGGTCAGAAGCATGAAGAGGACCCAACAAAGAAGACTGAGATGGAATAATCCTGAGGCAGATGGAAAAGCGGGAAGGTTTGGATCTGCAAAATCAAGGGAAGAGAACGTTTCAAGGAGGAGAGAGTGATCCATTCCGTTAACTGCTGCTGATACGTTAGGTAGGATGAGAAGTAATAATTGACCATTGGATCGAGCAATGTGGGGATGGCTGAAACATGCCCTTTTGGTGTACTGATTGAAGTTTGATGAAGTCTGACAAGAATTAGGAGTGGGATGAAACAATGGGAGAAGGCAAGTATTTATAGACATAACTCCTTCAATTTTTAAAAGATGAATAGGAAAGTAAAACTGTCCATTGCAGATGGATTTGGGGTTCAGAATTTTTTTTTAAGTGGAAGAAATTACAGTGTTTGTATCCTAATTAAAATGATACAATGGAGAGGGAAAAATCAACAATACAGGAGAGGCAGGACAGTTGCAAGAGCAAAGTCCTTGAGGAAAGAAGGGATAGAATCCAGCACACAATTGGGAGGATCAGTAATAAGCAAGAGCCTGGGCAATTTACTAATTGAAATAACAGGAGAAGCAGAATCAATAGGTACAGATTTGGTGGGGGAGAATGAGGATATCCTCCCTGAGTGTTTCTATTTTATCAGTGAAATTGGAAGCTCAGAGTGAAGTTAGGGAGAAGGTGTTTGAGATATGAGGAAAGAAAAGAAATTCTGCATTAGATTGATTCTAATATTTTTTTCATATTTCAACATATGCGAAATTGCCATCTCACAAATGATGACATGACATAGTTTAATTGGTAGTCTTTTTTCTTTCCTAGTAATATGTCAAATAATGATGTATCTTATAATCAGTGGCATCTGAGATTCTAATGTTAGTTATTTAGGAATGTGGGGAAGTGAATGGATTCAGAAAATGAAGTACTATTACACAGCACCATTAAGATCTCACCTGATACTAGTAAGCCCTTGACTTTACTGGTGTTTTCAATGTCATAAACACATATTTTTATATCTTATTTTAAAAAAAATCATTTCTTGACTTTAGCTCACTTGAGCAATTGTGCCATTTCCTAGCTTGCTTTCTTTTTTTTTTTTTTAATGTTTTGACTTTGTCCTGCAGCTTTGGTAGTTCTGTGACCAAGGATCAAACCCATGCCCCCTGCTGTTAAAGAGCACTGTCTTTTTTTTTTTTTTTGGCTTAACTTTTAATTTGGAAACACTTAAACTCACAGAAAACTTGCAAGCAGAGTACAAAGAACCATTTGTTTAGAACAGCAATGACCTAAAAAAGGAAGTTCAGTTCAGTCCCTCAGTCGTGTCAGACTCTTTGTGACCCCATGGACTGCAGCATGCCAGGCTTCCCTGTCCATCACCAACTCCTGGAGCTTGCTCAAACTCATGTCCATCGAGTCGGTGATGTCATCTCATCCTCTGTCATCCCCCTCTCCTCCTGCCTTCAATCTTTCCTGCATCAATCAATCTTTCCTGCCTTCCTAGCATCAGGGTCTTTTTCAGTGAGTCAATTCTTCACATCAGGTAGCCAAAGTATTGGAGCTTCAGCTTCAGCCTCAGTCTTTCCAATGAATATTCACGACTGATTTCCTTTAGGATTGACTGCTTTGATTTCCTTGCGGTCCAAGGGACTCTCAAGAGTCTTCTCCAACACCACAGTTCAAAAGCATCAATTCTTCAGTGCTCAGCTTTCTTTAGAGTCCAACTCTCATATCCATATGTTACTGGAAAAATCATAGCTTTGACTATACAGACCTTTGTAGGCAAAGTAATGTCTCTGCTTTTTAATATGCTGTCTAGATTGGTCATAGCTTTTCTTCCAAGGAGCAAGCATCTTTTAATTTCATGGCTGCAGTCATAATCTGCAGTGATTTTTGAGCCCAAGAATAGAAAGTCTGTCAGTATTTCCACTGTTTCCCCATCTATTTGCCATGAAGTGATGGGACTGGATGCCATGATCTTAGTTTTCTGCATGTTGAGTTTTAAGCCAGCTTTTTCACTTTCCTCTTTCACTTTCATCAAGAGGCTCTTCTTTAGTTCTTCTTTGCTTTCTGCCATAAGGGTGGTGTCATCTGCATATCAGAGGTTACTGATATTTCTCCCAGCAATCTTGATTCCAGCTTGTGCTTCATCCAGCCCAGCATTTCGCATGATGTACTCTGCATATAAGTTAAATAAGCAGGGAGACAATATACAGCCTTGACATACTCCCTTCCCAATTTGGAACCAGTCTGTTGTTCCATGTCCAGTTCTAACTGTTGGTTCTTGACCTGCATACAGATTTCTCAGGAAGCAGGTCAGGTGGCCTGGTATTCCCATCTCTTTCAAAATTTCCCACAGTTTGTTGTGATCCACACAGTCAAAGGCTTTGGCGTAGTCAATAAAGCAGAAGTAGATGTTTTTCTGGAATTCTCTTGCTTTTTTCAATGATCCAACGGATGAAACCAGGAGAATAAACAAATATACCTCCTGCCCCCAACTGGAATCAACCAGACAGCACAGTCCTCCAACACAAGGGGTCCCATGATGCCCCCTATCCTACCTAAGGATGCTTAGCTGGCACTGGCTGGGCCCAGGCCTGCCTCTCACAGATGGTTGGCCAACATCTCCAATGGCTTGGGTCACTTTGTGGAAGCAAAGTCTTAATCACTGGGCCACCAAGGAAATACCCCTAGCTTTCTTTCCTAGGAAAATTTCTCTAAAGAGTTGCTTCTTGGTTCTGCCTACATTTTCTCACCTCCAGTTCTCTCTTAGTGAAGTGGAGTGAAGTTGCTCAGTCGTACCTGACTCTTTGAGACCCCATGGATAGTGGCCTGCACCAAGCTCTGCCGTCCATGGGATTTTCCAGGCAAGAGTACTGGAGTGGGTTGCCATTTCCTTCTCCAGGGAATCTTCCCAACCCAGGGATTGAACTCAGGTCTCCCGCATTGTAGACAGACGCTTTACCATCTGAGCCACCAGGGAACCCTAACCCTAACCCTAACCCTAATTGTCTCTTAAGTCCACTCTAATTGGCTTCTTGACCATAACTATACTCCTGAAACTGCTCTTGTCAATTTACCAATGAAATTCCAATTGAAAAATTAAATGGGCTTTCTTTGTCCTCATCAGATTTGACTTCAACAGCATTTAAGATAAATGAAATACTTCCTTGTTTTCTACAACATCTCACGAAAAATAAATTCTCCCACCTCACTATTTCTCTATTTTCTTTATTGAATAATCTCCCTCTATTCCACCTCCAAATGTTGGAATACTTGGCCTTGGGTCTTTTCTTTTTGAAGTTTTCCTCAAATGGTCTCATTCAGCCCCACAATTTTAAATACCATTTATTTGATGACATATTTATTTGATCTAACTGACAAATCTGTATCGCCAGCCCTCATCTCTCCCCTGAACTACTGATCCCTAATTCCTTATGCCTACTTGAAATCTCCCCTTAAAAGCTACCTTCAACTTCACATGTTCAAATCAACCTATTAATCCTGTCCCCACCCACACTCCCACTATAACACTTCTCTTAGTTCAATAAATGTATCACTCACCTGGTTACTTCAGCAAAAATTTAGGAGCCAGCCTTCTTTCTCTTCTTCCAAATTTTAAATACCATTTATTTGATGACATATTTATTTGATCTAACTGACAAATCTGTATCGCCAGCCCTCATCTCTCCCCTGAACTACTGATCCCTAATTCCTTATGCCTACTTGAAATCTCCCCTTAAAAGCTACCTTCAACTTCACATGTTCAAATCAACCTATTAATCCTGTCCCCACCCACACTCCCACTATAACACTTCTCTTAGTTCAATAAATGTATCACTCACCTGGTTACTTCAGCAAAAATTTAGGAGCCAGCCTTCTTTCTCTTCTTCCTGTTTCCTTTCTTTGATTCATTTGTATTTGGCTTTCATCCCCAATTCTGAATCAGAGGCCCTAAAACTCTTGGAATTTCCTAAGATATGAGAATGAGCATGTCTTTTGTTATGTTAACAAGGTGACTTTTGGACAGCATCTAAGGATGAGGGCTGACTGTCAGGAAAACCAAACCACATGATTAGAGGGTTAGAACTATCAGTCCCGCATCTCCTAACCTATGGGGAAGGGAGAAAGGCTGGAGGTTGAATCAATTGCAATGGCCAATGATTTAATCAGTCATGGCTATGTAATGAAGACTCCATAAAACCCCAAAAGGGGACTTCCCTGGTGGTCCAGTGGTTAAGAATCCACCTGCCAATGCAGGGGACACAGGTTCAGTCCTTGGTCTGCGAGATTCCACATACTGCAGGCAACGAAGCCTGTGTGCCACAACTACTGAGACCATGCGTCCCAGAGACCACGTTCTGCAACAAGAGAAGCCCACACACAATAACTAGAGAGTAACCCTTGCTCACAACCAGGTTGCTGAACACGTGAAGGTATGGGGAGAGCCATGTTCCCATAGAGGGCATGGAAGATCTGCACCCTTTACTGATACCTTACGTTATGCATCTCTCTATATGGCAGTTCTTGAGTTATATATTTTAATAATAAACTGGTAGTCTAGTAAGTAAAATGTTTCTCTGAGTTCTGTGAGCCACTCGAGTAAATTAATCAAATCCAAGGAGGAGGTTGTTGAAACCTCCAACCCATAGCCAGCAGGTCAGAAACACAAGTAGACAACCTGGACTTGTGTCACTGAGTAGGGAAATTTCCCTCCCATTTTCTGGATGTTTGTCTAGACTCCAGTGTCATTTCTAAATATTTGGTAGAATTCAGCAGTAAATCATCTGGGCCTAGAGCTTTCTTTGTGGGGAGGTTTTAAACTACAAAATCAATCTCTTTGTTGGATATAGGGCTATTTAGGTTGCAAATTTCTTGAGAGACCTTTGGTAGTTTGTATCCTTCAAGGAACTTTTCTATCATCTAAGCCGTCAAATGTATTGGCATAAAGTTGTTCTTAATATCCACCCCCCCCTTTTTTTTTAACAAATCCACACTTTTTATTTACTTTTCAGTAAGTTTAAATTCTCGAAGGGTACAGCGTCACATGGATTCTGTGTTCAATGTCTTCAGCAGGAAGGTTGCTTTGGAATTCGGCAGGAACCATGCCACTGTTTCCATGAGCTTGAGTTATCTTTCCCCAGATTACTAAGGTTTTCCGCCAGGAGTTACTGTGCTGTTCTTTGCTTTGTACACAGAAACACATCTCTTGCCTAGACAGAATTCCGTTTCATCTCGAGCATATACACCTTCAATTTTCAGGAGAGCTTCATGCTCCCTCTGGTTCTGTAGACCCCACGTATAGCCAGCAAACATGGCCTTGGACCACAGCCTTCCAGACATATTTGTCAGTTTAGAAGTCCTGTTCGTAGCAGGCCTCCACAGGATCCAAGATGGCGGCATAATAGTCCCTTATTTTCTTTCAATATCCATATTTGCAGTGCTGTCACTTCATTCCTGATATTGGTCATGTGTCTTCCCTCTCCCCCCNCAGACATATTTGTCAGTTTAGAAGTCCTGTTCCTAGCAGGCCTCCACAGGATCCAAGATGGCGGCATAATAGTCCCTTATTTTCTTTTAATATCCATAATATTTGCAGTGCTGTCACTTCATTCCTGATATTGGTCATGTGTCTTCCCTCTCCCCCCTCCCACCCTAATTGCTCTGGCTAGAACTGATCAGTTTTATTGATCTCAGAATCAGTTTTTGGTTTCATTGATTTTTCTCTAGTATCTTTTTCTATTTCATTAATGTCAGCTCTGTTGCTTATTTCATTTTTATGCTTCCTTTGAATTTCATTTTCTCTCCTTTTTTTAGTTAATGGGGACACTGAGGTCAGTAATTTGAGATCTTTCTTCTTTTCCAATCAGTGGCATTAGCGGTGTTAATTAGGCACCCAATTCGGCATTTAGCGTTATCAATCTCCCTGAAATACACTGCTTCCCACACATTTTGGGGTATTTTCATTTCCAATTAAATATAAGTGATTTCTCCTTTTGTGATATCTTTATTGACTCATAGGGTACTTTAGTGTGTAATTTAGTTAATTTAGTTTGCACATAATTTTTGATTGTTCCGATATCTGTCATCAAACTCTAACTTAATTCCATTGTGATCAGACAGCATACTTTGTATGACTTTCATCCACATAAATTTATTCAGATTTGTTTTTATGGCCTAGAAATAGTTTATTTTGATAAATACTCTATGTTCACCTGAAAAAAAAAGCATGCTACAGAAGATTTTTTATGTCTAATCACATACACCCAACACATGTATTTGATTTATATTTAAATATATGTTGATACATCCAAAAAGTATCTTGAAGAACCTTATCCAACTTCCTATTGATGGTTATTTTGGGATTCAGGATTAACAGGTATGCATGTAAGACCAATATTTACTTTCTACTTTATACATTATTATAGTGTTTATAGTAGGAAAAGATAGGAAATAGCTTCAGTTCAGTTCAGTTCAATTGCTCACTCGTGTCCGACTCTTTTCGACCCCGTGAATTGCAGCACACCAGGCCTCCCTGTCTATCACCGTCTCCCGGAGTTCACTCAGACTCACGTCCATCGAGTCCGTGATGCCATCCAGCCGTCTCATCCTCGGTTGTCCCCTTCTCCTCCTGCCCCCAATCCCTCCCAGCATCAGGGTCTTTTCCAATGAGTCAACTCTTCGCATGAGGTGGCCAAAGTACTAGAGCTTCAGCTTTAGCATCATTCCTTCCAAAGAAATCCCAGGGTTGATCTCCTTCAGAGTGGACTGGTTGGATCTCCTTGCAGTCCAAGGGACTCTCAAGAGTCTTCTCCAACACCACAGTTCAGAAACATCAATTCTTCGGTGCTCAGCCTTCTTTACAGTCCAACTCTCACATCCATACATAAAATATTTATCTTTCTGCCTTACCTTACTCTGTATAATAGGTTCTAGGTTCATCCACCTCATCAGAACTGGCTCAAACATGTTCCCTTTTGTGGCTGAGAAATATTCCATTGTGTATATGTTCTACAACTTCTTTATCTATTCATCTGTCAATGGACATCTAGGTTGCTTCCATGTTCTAGCTATTGTAAATAGTGCTGCAGTGAACAATGGGATACATGTGTCTCTTTCAATTTTGGTTTCTTCAGGGTATATGCCTAGGAGTGGGATTGCTGGGTCATATGGTGGTTTTATCCCTAGTTTTTTAAGAAATTTGTATACTGTCTTCCATGATGGCTGTATCTATTTAGATTCCCACCAACAGTTCAGAGAGTTCCCTTTTCTCCACACCCTCTCCAGCATTTATTGTTTGATTTTTTGATGATAGTTGTTCTGACTGGTGTGAGGTGATATCTCACTGTGGCTTTGATTTGCATTTCTCTGAGAATGAGCGATATAGAGCATTTTTTCATGTGTTTGTTAGCCATCTGTATGTCTTCTTTGGAGAAATGTCTGTTTAGATCTTTTCTCCACTTTTTGATTGGGTTGTTTGTTTTTCTGGCATTGAGTTGTATGAGCTGCTTGTATATTTTGGAAATTAACCCTTTGTCAGTTGTTTCATTTGCTATTATTTTCTGCCATTCTGAGGGTTGTCTTTTCACCTTGCTTGTAGTTTCCTTTGCTGTGCAAAACCTTTTAAGTTTAATCAAGTCCCACTTGTTTACTTTTGTTCTTATTTCCATTACTCTAGGAGGTGGGTCATAGAGGATCTTGCTTTGATTTATGTCACCGAGTGTTCTGCCTATGTTTTCCTCTAAGTTTTATAGTTTCTGGTCTTCCATTTAGGTCTTTAATCCATTTTGAGTTTATCTTTGTGTATGGTGTTAGGAAGTGTTCTAATTTCATTCTTTTACATGTAGCTGTCCAGTTTTCCCAGCACCATTTATTGAAGAGGCTGTCTTTGACCCATTGTATATTCTTGCCTCCTTTGTCAAATATAAGGTACCCATAGGTGCATGGGTTTATTCCTGGGCTCTCTATCTTGTTCCATTGGTCTATGTTTCTGTTTTTGTGCCAGTACCATACTGTCTTGATGACTGTAGCTTTGTAGTATAATCTGAAGTCAGGAAGGTTGATTCCTCCAGCTCCATTCTTCTTTCTCAAGACTGCTTTGGCTATTCAGGCTCTTCTGTGTTTCCATATGAATGTGAATTTTTTTGTTCTAGTTCTGTGAAAAATGTCACTAGTAATTTGATAGGGATTGCATTGAGTCTATAGATTGTGATTGATAGTACAGTCATTTTCACAGTATTGATTCTTTCTACCCAGGAACATGGACTATGTCTCCATCTGTTTATGTCATCTTTGATTTCTTTCATTAGTGTCTTATAATTTTCTATGTACAGTTCTTTTGTCTCCTTAGCTAAATTTATTCCTATATATTTAATTCTTTTTGTTGCAATGGTGAATTCAATTGATTCCTTAATTTCTCTTTCTAATTTTTCTTTGTTAGTATCTAGAAATCCAAGTGATTTCTGTGTATTGATTTTGTATCCTGCAACTTTTTAAAATTCACTGATTAGCTCTAGTAATTTTCTGACACTATCTTTAGGGTTTTCTATGTACAGTGTCATGTCATCTGCAAATAGTGAGAGCTTTACTTCTTCTTTTCCAATCTGGATTCCTTTTATTTCTTTTTCTTCTCTGATTGCTGTAGCTAGGACTTCCAGAACTATGTTGAATAATAGTGGTGAAAGTGGACACCCTTGTCTTGTTCCTGACCTTAGGAGAATGCTTTCAGTTTTTCACCGTTGAGAATAATGTTTGCTGTAGGCTTATCATATATGGCCTTTACTATGTTGAGGTAAGTTCCTTCTATGCCCATTTTTTGAAGAGTTTTAATCATAAGTGGGACCTGATTTTGTCAAAGTCTTTTTCTGCATCTATTGAGATGATCATATGGTTTTTATCTTTCAATTTGTTAATATGGTATATCACATTGATTGATTTGTGAATATCAAAGAATCCTTGCATCTCTGGAATAAACCCAACTTGATCATGGTATATGAGCTTTTTGATGTGTTGCTGAATTCTGCTTACTAAAATTTTTTTGAGGACTTTTGCATCTATGTCATCAGTGATATTGGCCTGTAGTTTTCTTTCTTGTGTTGTCTTTGCCTGGTTTTGGTATCAGGATGATGGTGGCCTCATAGAATGAGTTTGGAAGTGTTTCTTCTGCAATTTTTTGGAAGAGTTTTAGAAGGCTAGGCATTAGCTCTTCTCTAAATGTTTGATAGAATTCTCCTGAGAAGCCATCTCATCCTGAGCTTTTATTTTGGGAGATTTTTTATCACAGCTTCAATTTCAGTGCTTGTAATTCGGTTGTTCATAATTTCTATTTCTTCCTGGGTCAGCCTTGAAAAATTGAATTTATCTAAGAATCTGTCCATTTCTTCCAGGTTATCCGTTTTATTGCCACATAGTTGTTCATAATGGTCTATTATAATCCTTTGTATTTCTGCATTGTCTGTTGTAGCCTCTCCTTTTTCATTTGTTGATTTGATTCTTCTCTCTTTTGTTCTTGATGAGTCTGGCTAAAGGTTCATCAATTTTGTTTATCTTCGCAGAGAACTGGCTTTTAAGCTTTACTATTGTTTCTTTCATTTCTTTTACATTTATTTCTGCTCAGATCTTTATGATTTCTTTCCTTCTACTAATTTTGGAGTATTTTTGTTCTTCTTCCGGTTGTTTTAGGTGTAAAGTTAGGTTGTCTATTTGATGTTTTTCTTGTTTCTTGAGGTAGGATTGTATTGCTATAAAATTCCTTCTTAGAACTGCTTTTGCTGCATCCCATAGGTTTTGAGTTATCATGTTTTCATTGTCATTTGTTTCTAGAAATTTTTTAATTTCCCTTTGATTTCTTCAGTAACCTGTTAGTTATTTTAAAATGTGTTGTTTAATCTCCATGTGTTTGTGTTTCTTCCAGTTTTTTTTTTTCTTTTTCTTGTAATCTAGTCTCATAGCATTCTGGTCAGAGAAGATGCTTAATACAATTTCAAGTTTCTTAAATTTACTGAGGTTTGATTTGTGACCCAAGATGTGGTCTATCCTGGAGAATGTTTCATGTGTACTTGAGAAGAAGGTGTATTCTGCATTGGGTGGATGTCCTGAAGATATCAATGAGATCCATCTCACCTAATATATCATTTAAGGTGTGTGTTTCCTTATTAATTTTCTGTTTTGATGATCTTTCCAATGGTGTGAGTGGGGTGTTAAAGCCTCCTACTATTATTGCATTACTGTCAGTTTCTCCTTTTATATCTGTTAATGTTTGTCTTAAGTACTGAGATGCTTCTGTGTTGGCTGCATAGATATTTACAATTGTTACGTCTTCCTCTTGGATTGATCCCTGGATCATTATGTAATGTCCTTCCTTATTTCTTGTAATCTTCTTTATTTTAAGATCTATTTTGTCTGATATGAGTACTGCTACTCCAGCTTTCTTTTGCTTCACATTTACATGGAATATATTTTCCCATTCTCTCACTTTCAGTCTATATGTGTCCTTAGGTCTGAAGTGGGTTTCTTGTAGACAGCATATATATGGGTCTTATATTTGTATTCACTCAGCCAGTCTGTGTCTTTTGGTTGATACATTTAATCCATTCACATTTAAAATAATTATTGATATATATGTTCCTATGGCCATTTTCTTAATTGTTTGGGGTTGATTTTGCAGATCTTCTTTCTTCTCTTGTATTTCTTGACTATATAAGTCCTTTTAAAATTTGTTTTAAAGCTGGTTTGGTGGTACTGAGTTCTCTTAAATTTTGCTTGTCATGTCTTTATCTTATATGCAGGTTACATTACTTAGGTAGGTAGGTGAAGTCGCTCAGTTGTGTCTGACTCTTTGCGACCCTGTGGACTGTAGCCCACCAGGCTCCTCAGTCCATGGAATTTTCAAGGCAAGAGTACTGGAGTGGGTTGCCATTTCCTTCTCCAGAGGATCTTCCCAACCCAGGGATCGAACCTGGGTCTCTCGCACTGCAGGCAGACGCTTTAACCTCTGAGCCAACAGGGAAGCTTTGGCCAGAGCTTATCTTTATGCAAGAGCAGACCTCGTTTTGAGTGTGGCCGTTTGTCTTGAATATTGGGCAGGTTTTTTTGATTCCCCAGAGTGGAGGACTTCTGAGTTGTGTTCTTTTTTTTTTTCTTTGATTAATTTTTATTTTTTTAGTTTGTTTTGCTTTACAATACTGTATTCGTTTTGCTACACATCGACATGGATCAGCCACGAGTGTACATGAACTCCCAATCCCGACCCCCACCTCCCCCCTCCCGCCCCACACCCTCTCTCTGGATTATCCCCGTGTTTCAGTCCCAAGCATCCTGCATCCTGCATCAAACCTGGCCTGGCGATTCATTTCACTTATGATATCACACATGTTACACTGCCACTCTGCCAAC
>SJXQ01006755.1:0-43551 GCA_006408695.1 Aepyceros melampus | reverse complement strand
TGTTCTTGATGTTATGAATGTGATGTCATGGAGGCACGTATTGTGCTCTACTCCTCCATCGAACTTGGTGAGACTTGAGCCATAAATAAAATGACAACCCAACTCTCAGGTTGGTTCTTTCATCCTTAGTGGAGGGACTCAGCCTCCTTTCGAACTCAGGGGTCAATCAGGGACTTATAAAAATTGAGTATTTTTGACACTTTTCAGAATTTTCTTCTCATTTTCCAGTACACTGAAAAGTGAGAATCCCTGATAGCTCAGTTGGTAAAGAATTTGCTTGCAATGCAGGAGACCCAAGTTCGATTCCTGGGTCAGGAAGATCCTCTGGAGAAGGGATAAGCTATCCACTCCTGTATTCTTGGGCTTCTCTTGTGGCTCAGCTGGTAAAGAATCCACTTGCAATGCGGGAGACTTGGGATCAGTCCCTGGGTTGGGAAGATCCCCTGGAGAAGGAAATGACTACCCATTCCAGTATTCTGGCCTGAAGAATTCCATGGACTGTAGAGTCCATGGTGTCACAAAGAACTGGACACGACTGAGTGACTTTCACACTTTTATTAGTACACATGATTATCCTGAAGTCTGTCTTCTGGTTTTTCAAGCCAGAAAGACTGCATTTAGTTGTTGTTGTTCTAATGGACCTATATAAAATTTGACATCCAACAGTTAGAAAACATGTTTTTTTCCAAGTATACATGAAACATTCATAAAAATTAATCATGAAATCTCCCTATATATTTTAAAGTATAAAAGAAAGGAAGAGAGTGAAAGTCAGTCAGTCATGTCTGACTCTTTGCAACCCCATGGACTGTAGGCTACCAGGCTTCTCTATCCATGGAATTTTCCAGGCAAGAATACTGGAGTGGGTAGCCACTCCCTTCTCCAGGGGATCTTCCCAACCCAGAGGTTGAACCCAGGTCTCTCATGTTGCAGCAGATTCTTACCATCTGAGCCACCAGGGAAGCCCCATTCTAAAGTATAAGCACTATAATAGACTTTCTGATCACAAAACACTTAAATTAACATTTATATCAATAGGACAATTTAAAACTTTTTTTATATATTGGGAAAAAAAAATCTTCTAAATGTCTAATGAACCAAAAAGAAAGCATAGTATTAGAAGTATTTGAAACTGAATAATAATGGAAATACTACATATAAAAACTTGTTGTCTCTTTCAATTCTGGTTTCCTCAGTGTGTATCCCCAGCAGTGGGATTGCTGTGTCATAAGGCAGTTCTATTTGCAGTTTTTAAAGGAATCTCCACACTGTCCTCCATAGTGGCTGTACTAGTTTGCATTCCCACCAACAGTGTAAGAGGGTTCCCTTTTCTCCACACCCTCTCCAGCATTTATTGCTTGTTGACTTTTGGATCGCAGCCATTCTGACTGGTGTGAAATGGTACCTCATTGTGGTTTTGATTTGCATTTCTCTGATAATGAGCGATGTTGAGTATCTTTTCATGTGTTTGTTAGCCATCTGCATGTCTTCTTTGGAGAAATGTCTATTTAGTTCTTTGGCCCATTTTTGATTGGGTCATTTATTTTGTTCATCACAGCACTGTTTACAGTAGCCAGGACATGGAAGCAACCTAGATGTCCATCAGCAGATTAATGGATACGAAAGCTGTGGTACATATACACAATGGAGTATTACTCAGCCATTAAAAACAATACATTTGAATCAGTTCTAATGAGGTGGATGAAACCGGAACCCATTATACAGAGTGAAGTAAGCCAGAAAGAAAAACACCAATATAGTATACTAATGCATATATATGGAATTTAGAAAAATGGTAATGATAACCCTGTATGTGAGATAGCAAAAGAGACACAGATGTAAAGAACAGACTTTTGGACTCTGTGGGAGAGGGAGAGGGTGGGATGATTTGGGAAAATGGCACTGAAACATGTATACTATCATGTAAGAAATGAATCACTAGTCTAGGTTCGATACAGGATACAGGATGCTTGGGGCTGGTGCACTGGAATAACCCAGAGAGATGATATGGGGAGGGTTGTGGGAGGGGGGTTCAGAGTTGGGACACATGTACACCTGTGGCGGATTCATGTCAATGTGTGGCAAAACCAATACAGTATTGTAAAGTAAAAAAAAAATAAAAATAAAAACTTGTTGTGTCGTCATGTCCAACTCTTAGGCAAGTTATTTAATTCATCTTTGTCTTAGTTTCCTTGTCTGCAAAATGAGGAAGATACTATTATTCCATGTTTAGAACTGTTAAAAAGATTAAATGACAAAATACATCTGAAGCGCTTATGAATGTTATTATTATAACTATATACCTGAGAGTGCTATTTTTGTGTCATTTTGATATTTCTACCAAAGCATTTAGTCATTTGCTGAATGAATAATTATTGTGATTTACTTCAAATTTTCGGGCAATTTGTCATTTAGGATAGAACTAGATGAAATTCCTGATAAAATTTCATAAATGTGTTAAAGCCTTAATTACAAACCACCATTCTCATTTCAGGTGATGTTTCTCTAGTTATTCATATATTATATTTCATTGTATTTTATTCCCAAAGTCTCAGATATCATTATTTATAACTATTTCATCAATAGTTAGAATTGAGTTTAGTTTTTCACAAGTCACCCTCAAATGTTCATTAAAATTCCTTATTTATTCCCTATTATTATTATTGTGAAAAAAATAATGTTAGAGTTGGTCTTTTTAATCTTGACAGTCTTCTTTCAGAGAAATATTTACCAACCTCCTATTATTTCAAGGAACAAAAGTTGCGAAGATGCGATGCCTACAAAAAGCTTGTGATGTTTTAATTGATGTTCAAAATATTTTATAAATTTTTCTTATTTTGGTCAGAAAAACTCATACCCATAATAATATATAAACATGATTATATTAGCATTCCCTACAGTAATTCCCAAAAGCAAAAATCTTTGAGGCAAGAAAATTAAATCATGTATTCTCCAAGGTATGAATAAGAGAAGACTCCTTTGTTTCAGTTAGAATTTGGAGC
Source organism: Aepyceros melampus (assembly GCA_006408695.1). Lineage (NCBI taxonomy): Eukaryota > Metazoa > Chordata > Mammalia > Artiodactyla > Bovidae > Aepyceros > Aepyceros melampus. The sequence continues at coordinate 40,549 of SJXQ01006755.1, read as the reverse complement.
CAAGAAATTAAAAAAACTTGACAGCAAAGACTTAGACAGGGCGCTTATTTTTCTCATGAAGTGAATCTAGACTTGAACAGTGTGGATCTGCAGTAACTCTCAAGGTTATCAGCCCAGATCCAGGCTCCTTCCATTAATCTGTTCCCCTTTATGAACATCAGGTTTTGTTTTGCAGGTTATAAGACAGCTACTACACCTCCAAAGGGTGTGTCTGTCTTCCAAAAAGACAAAGCGGGGGAAAGTGAAAGACCAGGGGTCTGCCAGCTGCACTGGTCCCATTTTATAGGAAAAACAATGGCTCCAAAAACAACCTCCATCTCTAGCCACCCCAGCTTACATTTCATCGCAAAAATAGGTCATAAAGCAAGGCACTTTGGCAAGGTGAATATTTGAACTATGTACAATGCCACCCTGGGGGAAACTGGGATTCTGTTAGTAACAATAAAGAGAAGAATGGATGTTAAGAAGGTCAGTGCTTTCCAGCCATGAGGAGGTATGATTGCAAGGGTTCATGGAGATTTTCCAAGGGAGTCTTGGAAATCTGTTTCCAGTTTGACTTCCATTATCTAATCCATCTAAAAGTGGTCTGCCTTAAAAAGCATAGTAGTCTTTTTCAATCACCTCTGCTTTTAAAACTGCCTTCTTCCCACATTGAAATATAGAACCACATGCTGGAATTTACTATGCTACATTGCTTCCCTGGTAGCTCAGACGGTAAAGAATCTGCATGCTCTGTAGGAGACCCAAGTTCAATCCCTGGGTCAGGAAGATCCCCTAGAGAAGGGAGTGGCTACCCTCTCTAGTATTTTTGCCTGGACAATCCCATGGATAGAGGAACCATGGGGTTGCAAAGAGTCAGACTCGACTGACTGACTAACACTTTCACTTTCATGTTGTCCAGGGAATCTAAAAACCTCTAGGATAGGGATCCCTGGCGATCCAATAGTTAAGACTGCATTTAGTTCAGGGGACGCAGGTTCAGCCCCTGGCCGAGGAACTAGGATCCCACATGCCTCCCGATGTGGCCAAAAAATAAAAATAAATAAATAAATAAAATCTCTAGGATATAATCAATAGTTCAGTTCAGTCGCGCAGTCGTGTCCGACTCTTTGCGACCCCATGAATCGCAGTACGCCAGGTCTCCCTGTCCATCACCAACTCCCGGAGTTCACTCAGACTCACGTCCATTGAGTCTGTGATGCCATCCAGCCATCTCATCCTCGGTCGTCCCTTTCTCCTCCTGCCCCCAATCCCTCCCAGCATCAGGGTCTTTTCCAATGAGTCAACTCTTCGCATAAGGTGCCCAAAGTACTGGAGCTTCAGTTTTAGCATCATTCCTTCCAAAGAAATCCCAGGGTTGATCTCCTTCAGAATGGACTGGTTGGATCTCCTTGCAGTCCAAGGGACTCTCAAGAGTCTTCTCCAACACCACAACATTCCATAATTCATCAGGCACTCTATCTATCAGATCTAGACCTTTAAATCTATTTCTCACTTCCACTGTATAATCAATAGGGCAAGTCAAAATAATGGTATTTCAAGGCTTCCTTTCTTAAAGCAGAATCATCCTGGTAAGACTTCTAGTCTTTTCATATATTATGTCATATTTCTATTAAGAGCAAGGCATGGTCCTAGAAATGAGTGATTTGGGCCAATATCATAAATATTTTGAATACAGCTATGTTGTTGAGTGGAGCAATAGAATTTTGACTATTTTTATCTGTGGGCCCTTATGTCTTCCACCTTCTGGTGTTTGTAGAATTTATTGCTTTTGAAGAAGAGTGTTTGAGAGCAAAGCAAAGAGAACATCTGTAAGGAATAAAGAAGGTAGGGAGGGCTGTTTTACTCTCTCATAGTAACAGAGGTTGCATGTCTTTACCTCTCTGTGTGTATCTCTCAGAATTAGGACGTAGAAGTAAGAGGAAGGACATTGAAATGCAAATGAAAAAAGTTTATTTGAATTAGAAAATCAAGGGAAAATTTTCTGATATATTATTCTGGTTTTGATGACTTAATTGATAATAAGGACTAGATTCAGCATTTAGGCTATATAGTGACAATTTTCTGTAATTTCTGTAAGGTAAATCTGAAACAGTGTTCTAAAGAAAATCTTTTAAAACTACATAGTAAGAGTATTTCATTTTAAAAAAATATGACAATGATGAATTTTTTTAGTTTTTCTGTTTGTCTATTAAGTGGGATTTTTGTTTTGTTTTGTTTTGTCTTTTTGCTGTGTGGCATGTGACATCTTTAGTTCCCTGACCAGGGATTGAACCCATGCCTCCTACAGAAGAAGTCTGGAATCTTAACCAATAGACCACCAGGAAAGTCCTAAAAATGATGTTTTGAAATGACCAAAATTTCAATTTTCTTAATCTCTCCATTTATACTGGGTTGAACAACTGTTTCTCTGGGAAAGAATGTCATGTGTAATTAGTAGGTATTGAATAACTTAAGCTAATCCTTCTCGGTATGGTCCTAGAGACTAAGAAAGGAAATGACACCAAACACTAGAAATAACTGCTTTTACATGTCATATGGTTTCAAATACTTTGTTTTCATGAATATTAAAGGTACAATGAATCACTTCATCAGCTAATCATCAAAAAAAGAAATAAAAAGATTGATCACTGTTAGTTTTAGTATTCAAATCAGAAGAGCATTTTAAAAAGTGATACTGTTTTAACAAAATTCCTTCAATTCCCATCTACTTATATATATGTTTCTTAATTTTTATCTGTAAAACATGAAAAATAAATAAAATTGATGATCTACACTGTCTCACACTAGGAATTTATAATACTCACCTATGGAAATATAAACTAATCTAAAATTTTTTACTCAATTTATTTAAATTTAATCTTAAATTTTAAATAGTAATTTTAAATTCTAATAAAATTTATATTTTCTAATTAGTATTATTAAACTATATAATCATTTTATTTTTATTGATATTTTGTATGTGCTCAGACATGTCTGACTCTTTGCAACTCCATGGACTATAGCCTGCCGGGCTCCTCTGTCCATGGAATTTCACAGGCAAGACTACTGGAGTGGGGTGTCATTTCCTCTTCCAGGAGATCTTCCAGACTCAGGGATCAAACCCATGTCTATTGTGTCTGTTGCATTGGCAGGTGGATTCCTTGCCACTGTACCATCTGGGAAGCCCCTTTATTGATATTATCTTGTTAATATTTATAAACATAATTTAATTTAGAAGAAATTATTTTGATCAGATCTTGGGGTCACATTTTTAAAAATACACATATATGTACTTAATGTATATTGGAGGATATCAGTTGTCCTGGTATTTAGAATTCAGTGGATACATGGTATTTATCCTTTGGAAATAATTAAAAGAATTAGTTTTTATTATTTTAAATTTATATAAATACAATATAACACTATCCAAATATAATAGTAATTTGTTGTTATTTATATAAATATTTTAAAAATATGTTTAAAACCCTAAACTAACTACTTTGCAACTATTTAAATTTAAAATAGAAAAAATTTATTGCAACTTAAAAATACTTTTTTTTTCAAATAAATTTTAAGAAGTATGTGGGCAAAAATGTTTAAAGATTATAGGTAAGGCAACTGCTAATGCCATTGATACCTTTCCTCTCTGAAATCTATTGTCACAAAACTATCACTGGATGGCTAGGTTTTCAAGTGAATCTCAAAAATTGTTGCTGCTGCTGCTGCTGCTAAGTCGCCTCACTCATGTCCGACTCTGTGCGACCCCAGAGAGGGCAGCCCACCAGGCTCCTCCGTCCCTGGGATTCTCCAGGCAAGAACACTGGAGTGGGTTGCCATTTCCTTCTCCAATGAATGAAAGTGAAAAGTGAAAGTGAAGTCGCTCAGTCATGTCCGACTCCTAGCGACCCCATGGACTGCAGCCTACCAGGCTCCCCCGTCCATGGGATTTTCCAGGCAAGAGTACTTACTGGAGTGGGTTGCCATTCCCTTCTCTTTCGCGGCTCTTAAAAGAAGCTCCTGCACTTCAAGGTTAAGGCCACCAGGTGGAGTGGTATGAGCAACTGACAAAGGCAAGCTCTAGATGTATACCTTACAGATTTCAGTAAGAGACTTCCTATTCTCAAAGAGTTCATAGGTTGGTTTGTAAATAAGCCATTATAACACAAAGTATAATGCAACTTTTTCCCTCTGAAAATAGAACTAAGTTCAACTTGTGCAAAGCATTTTAAATATAATACAGTATTTTTACAGTCGTGTGCATAAGGAGTTGTGGGAACACAGGGGGCTGAATTTAAGAGAAGTGGGCCTCAGGGAAAACTCCATAGTTAGAGAATGTTTAGACACCCGCCCATTCCCACAGATTTACTCAGTTTTGCCTTTATTTTATGCATAGATGCGTGCATGCATTCAGTCGTGTCCAACTCTTTTTGACCCCATAGACTGTAGCCTACCAGTCTTCTCTGGCCGTGGGATTCTCCAGGCAAGAATACTGGAGTGGGTTGCCATCCCCTCCTCCAGGGACCTTCCTGACCTAAGGACTGAACCTGCATCTATAGACACATATTAAAGTAGTGAACATATTCCATTTCCCCTGTTCTTTAATAGAATTTATCTATGTGGTTACCTCATTTTCATAAGCTATCAATTTAAGTAAGTATAATTTTATATTCTGGCTTTTCCCTCTGATATTAACATATCAATTTTCACAAATAGACTTCATAAGTATTATGGAATAAGCATTGAAAAGTAACCCAATGACTTCCCTTGTGGTTCGGTGGTTAAGAAACAGCCTGCCAACACAGGAGACACAGGTTCTATCCCTAGACTCGGAAGATCCCACACGCTGCAGGGCAACTAAGCCCATGAGCAGCAACTACTGAAGCCCAGCCTGGAGCCTGCGCTCTGCAGCGAGAAAAGCCATAGCAATGAGAAGCCTGTACGCCGCAACTAGAGAGTATCCCCTGCTCGCCACAACTAGAGACCTCTTGAACAACAGTGAAGACCCAGCACAGCCACAGATAAATAACTAAAAATTAAAAGAAAAAAAAATAAAGTAACCCAAGTTGAGTCTCACTAGATGTGTTTGGTCTCTAGTAACAGTGGATGCCAACCAGTCTTATGGAGAGCTGTGAATGAAATATTCCTTTAGGACTCAATTTGAATCTTAAATTGAATTAACTGCACAATGGTAGCTCAGTTGGTAAAGGACCTGGCTGCAATGAAGGAGATTCTGGTTCGATTCCTGGGTTGGGAAGATCCCCTGGAGAAGAGAGAGACTACCCACTCCAGTATTCGTCCCTTGTGGCTCAGATGGTAAAGAATCAGCCTGCAATTCAGGAGACCTGGGTTCCATCCTTGAGTTGGGAAGATCCCTTGGATGAGGGCATGGATACCCACTCCGGTATGCTTGCCTGGAGAATCCCCATGGACAGAGGAGCCTGGTGGCTATAGTCCATGGGGTCGCAAAGAGTCAGACACAACTGAATAACTTAGCACAGCACAGCACAGGAGTCTCTGAGAAGAAATTTCTTCTAAGATACAGAAGAACAGAGTCAAAGGGAAAGGGCTACAAAGGATGAAGTGTGGGAGGTATGTTTGAAAATCCTGTACTTTTACAGACTTTAGTAGGGTAACATCTTTCTTTACATGTTCTATTCTGCTTTAATCTCTCATATAGACAGTGATTTGTCAGATACTGTGGAAATAGCATGAGAAATAACAGAGAGAAGTAAAATCCTATCATGGTAGAAAATATCTTCCTTACTTTTGCCATAATATATCAAAATATGTTGTGTCTAATCATCTGCAGACAATGCTGACCCTGTGTGTTCTGATACTTAATAAAGGATGGGCCACAGAAATGACTGGAGAGACAGATGCTGAAGCTGAAGCTCCGATACTATGGGCAAGGAGTCGACTCATTGGGAAAGACCCTGATGCTGGGAAAGATTGAAGGCAGGAGGAGAAGGGGATGACAGAGGATAAGATGGTTGGATGGCATCACCGACTTGATGGACATGAGTTTGAGCAAGCTCTGGGAAGCCTGGCATGCAGCAGTCCATGGGGTTGCAAAGAGTGGGACATGACTGAGCAACTGAACAACACAGAAATGATAATGAGAGGACTTCTCTGGTGTTCCAGTGGTTTAGAATCCACTTGCCAATTCAGGGAACACAGACTCAATCCCTGGTCCCTGAAGATCCCACATATCTTGGGATAGCTAAGCCCATGTGCCACAACTACTAAATCCCGTGAGTAGCAAGGAAGATCCAGTGCAGCCAAAACTAAACAATTAAAAAAAAAATGATAATGAGAAAACTGGTGACTTGACCATAGCAAAGGAAATTCATGCTCTGCCCTGGAGGAGGGATGATGGCTCCTGGGAAGTGGTACCCGCGGATATCACCACAATGGCAGATGGAGAGCTGGTGAGGTAGGGAGACAAGACATATACATCCCAAAGTACATGGAAATAAAAGCAGCCCTGGTAGCTGTTAACTGGTCTGTTATCAGAACCAGACCAAGGTGTTTGTCTGCTAATTACAAACGATTTCATGGAACATAATATTGGGTGAGGTCACTGTGTCTGTGATGCAAGGAGACAGAACAAGACTCGTCCATAAAAACAAGAAGATAATGCAAACCACCCAAGTAACCAAACATTCCTATCTCACAGCTAACAGGAGTGACTGCTGGTTCTTTACTGATTATAGTTTAGCCTTGTTCCCTAAACCTTCCAGGTAAAAGAAAATGTAAGGAACCCAATCACGGAACTGTTCCTGCTTTCCAGCAGGATCCAGTCCAGAGCAATTGTATGCTTTCTTAAATCTTCTCTGAAACTAACCAGCACAAACTCAGGTCCTCTAACAAGCTCTTCCTGACAGCCTCTTCTGGAAATGCTATGTGGTGTCCCAGAGCTCCTCATGGTGAGTGTCTCCCTTTAGTGATTATTATTTTTCAATACTTATTTTATCTATTTATTATTTGTTTTTCGCTGTACTGGATCTGCAGTACTTTGGCTTTTCTCCAATTACAGCAAATGGGGGCTACTCTCTAGTGGCAGAGGGGGCTCCTCTCTAGTGGCCGTGTGCGGGCTTCTCATTGCAGTGACTTCTCTTGTTGCAGAGTACAGGCTCCAGGCCACACAGGCTCAATAGTTGTGGCACATGGGCTCAGTTGCTCTGTGGCATGTGGGATCTTCCCGGACCAGGAATAGAACCTGTGTCTCCTGCCTTGGCAGGCAGACTCTTTACCACTGAGCCCCCAGGGAAGCCCACATTTTATTTATTTACTTTTAATTTGGCTGTGTCAGGTCTTAGTTGCAGCACGCAGGATCTTCACTGCGTCTTTCGGATCTCTCCTTGGAGCACAAAAGCTCTCTAAGTTGTGGTGCAGGCTTGGTTGATCCTCAGCACATGGGATCTTCGTTCCTCAACCAAGGATCAAGTCAGTGTCCCCCTGCATTGCAAGGTGGATTCTTAGCCCCTGGACCCCCAAGCAAGTCTCTATTTTTTATTATTTATTTATTGCCTCCTTCATTACTGCTGAGCTAAGTAATAAACCCAATTCTGACTATAGGTGTGTTCTCATGATCTTTGACTAGTAAGTGTGAACAATGTGTGAATTCATTTAATCGTCACAATGAGGAAATTCCTTGAGGAAATCACTCCCATCTTCCAGATGATAAAACAGAGGCACATAGAGATTGAGTGAACTGACCAAAAAAACACAGCTAGAGAAGCGCACAGCTGGAATTTGAATCTTGAGAGTCTGGAATTCAAGTCTGTACTCTTCATTATTGCTAAATGCTGCCATTCAATGAAACAAAAAAGAGGGCTATAATAACATGCTAACTGTGTAGGGTGGACAACACATCCAATGGAATTAAAGAAGAAAAAATTAGGATGAATTTTTTTTTAAGAGAGAAGGAAAATCAAGAATGGCTTTTTTTAAAAGCCCATTCCTGGGACTTCCCTGGTGGCCCCGTGGTTGAGAATCTGCCTTCCAATGCAGGGGGTTCTGGTTGGATCCCTGTGTGGGAACTAAGAGCCCACGTGCCCTGGGGCAACTAAACCCTGGCACTGCACCTGGGAGTCCGCGTTGCAACTAAAGAATCCCATGTGCTGCAACTATTGAGCCCAAGCACTGTAGAGGCTGTCCTCCGCAATAAGAGAAGCCAGAGCCACAAGGACCTAGCAAAGCCAACATCTTTTTTTTTAATTTTTTGATTAAAAAAAAAAAAGAAAGCCCAGTCCTTGAGCAGGCATTACAGTTGGGTGGAGGTGCTCAGGGGACAAGACAGAAAGGCTCTGACCCCAGCTACAGGTCCCCAGATCCCCAGAATGATGTGCCTAACATGAGAAAAAATAATAACATTGCTTATATATGTAATCTACCTAGCAACTGACACATTTGAGACTAGAAAGCTAATGGAGGAGAGTTTCTACATGGCTATTTTTGATGGCTAGTTGGTAGAGACATCCTGATATAGTTCTAGTCAGTATTCCTAGAACTACTACAGAACCCCAATGGGTGTCAGAATAAAACTTCTAAGAAGATACTGTAATTATTTAATATTTCCTTCTCCTTTCCCCTCTTGCTTCCCCGTGGCTCAGCTGGTAAAGAATCCACCTGCAGTGTGGGAGACTTGGGTTTGATTCCTGGGTTGGGAAGATTTCCTGGAGAAGGGAAAGGCTACCCACTCCAGTATTCTGGCCTGGAGAATTCCATGGACTGTATAGTGCATGGGGTCGCAAAGAGTTGGACACAACTGAGTGACTTTCACTCACTTCTCCCCTCCTGCACATCCCAGGCTGATTTTAAAAATTTAGCAGGCTGTTGGACTGTTCCTCTGGAACTGGGACTGGGCTATGGTATCCAGGATGCCCCCATAGATGCAAGGCTTAGAGTTCTAGTCAGTCTGGAATCTGGTCAATCCCACTGCATAGCAGGGGATCAGAAAGTTTCCCCCAAAAGAGAAATGAGGATCTGGGTCCATGAAGATTTCAGTTCAGGCTTAAGGTACTTCTCCAAGATAGCACAACTAACCCCAGCCAGTCACAGTCACCGGAGGAGGATTCAGAATATTTTAAGGGAAGTATTTTAAGAATCCATGGTGTCCTGAAGCATAGGACCCAAGACACGGATTCTGTTTGGCTTGGTCTAAGTGCAATACTTTGAGGAGCCAAGGGGAAAGACAGGAACCAGGAGCCTGAGTTTAGCACAGACTTCAGGTAACTCCTCTCATGGGGAGCTACAGCTTGGAGTACTAGGAAAGCAGTACTCGGTATCAGCCCGGGCTTTCTCTGGAACCAGAAGGGACATGCCTTGGGAATGAGGGTTACGTTCCAGGACCAGGGAATGCATCCAAGGACTACAAAGCCTGAAACAAAGCCTTTACAAGTTTAAGGTGAACTATCAGCTGTTTAATCACCTGCTACACCATGACTGAACACTTTTCATAAGAAAATAGAATGTGGTCTCTATAATGCATAATCCACAATTCCTATTGGACAATACAAAATTATTACAGGGGGGTGGTCCTAAGATGGTGGAGGAATAGGATGGGGAGGCCACTTTCTCCCCCACAAATTCATCAAAAGAACATTTGAACGCTGAGTAAATTCCAAAAACAACTTTTGAATGCTGGCAGAGGACATCAGGCACTCAGAAAAGCAGCCCATTGTCTTCAAAAGGAGGTAGGAAAAAATATAAAAGATAAAAAGAGAGACAAAAGAGGTAAGGATGGAGATCCATCCCAGGAAGGGAGTCTTAAAAAAGAGAGAAGTTTCCAAACACCAGGAAACACTCTCGCTGGTGAGTCTATGGCAAGCCTTGGAACCTCAGAGGGCAACATAACCAGGAGGAAAAATAAATAAATAATTATAACACACAGATTATGTGCCCAATAGTAACTCCCAATGGAGAAGCCGCACAGATGCCCGCATCCACCACTAACAAGCAGAGGCTGGGCAGGGAGGCGCAGGCTGCATTGCTTAGAGTAAGGGCTGGCCCTGAATGCCCCAAGGGCAATCTGAGGAAACTAATTTGAGATAGCAAACCAGACTGTGGGATAGCTACCACGCGGAAAGCCCTAACCTAAGACACTGCCAGGCCCACTCACAGAACAAAGGACTGAGCAGAGGTAGCCAGCTGTGGCCGGCCCATCCCCCACCGGAGACAGGCAGGCAAAGGCAGCCAGAGCCGGAAGGGGGCAATTGCGGCCCCAGAGAGGCATCATCTACCAAACTGCAAGCAGGCTTCATTGCTAACCAAGACTTCTTGGGATTCTGGACAGTTCGCATCTGCTGGGAGGGTTGCAGCCAGAGATCAGCTCCCTAGAAGAGATGCACAGCACAACTGAGAAGGTGTGCTGGCTGTACACCCAGAAAACCGAGCGGCAGGGATGGGGAAGGCAATAAGTCCCAGTGACTGCACTCACCAAGCACCTAGTCACCTGAGCTGCTCAGATCTGGGAAGGGCACAAACCGCAGGCCCAGCTGAGTCTGCACCTTTGTGGAGTACCTGAGTACCTGAACATGAGTGGCTTAGACCTGGAAAGTGCATACAGCCCAGGGCTGGCCTCAGACAGTTCCCAGCGGAGCAACCTAGAGCTTAAGCAGTGTAGACAGGGAAAGCACACATGCCATGACGGGGACAAACGCAGTGTGGCCGAGACACTGAGAGCACACGCCAGTGTTATTTGTTTGCAGTGTTCCTCCCTCCCCACAGGACGACTGAACAAGTGAGCCCTTGTGTCAGGGCAGAAATTAGACACTGAAGAGACCAGCAAACAGAAGAAGCTAAAGCAAACAGAGGAAACCGCCTTGGAAGTGACAGGTGCAATAGATTATAGTGCATACAACCCAAGGCTGGCCTCCGACTTAGTTACACTGACTACTAAGCCAGATCAAGGAATTATCTGAAAATAAACTGACCCCACACTGTCCACAACAACACCAGAGAAAGTCCTGGATGTATTTTTACTATTATCATTTTTAAAATTTAAAACAAAAATAATTTATTTTTAAGTCCTCTTTTCATTTAAGTCCTTTAATTTTCATTTTTATAACCTACTATTACTTTGCAAAAAAAAGACCCTTTTTTAAAAAAGCAAACTTCATATATATATATATATAAAATAATTTTTGTGACTTTGTTGTTTTCTTTAATATTTTATTTTTGAGAATCCAACCTCTACTTTAGAATTTTAATCTTTGTTTTTTGGTATTCGTCATCAATTGTGTACCTTTAAGAACCCAATCTTTAGTACCCATTTTTACTTGGGAGCAATATTACTGGCTTTACTGCTCTCTCCCCCTTTGGACTTTTCTTTTTTTCCACCAGGTCACCTCTATCTCCTCCCTCCCCCTTCTCCTCTCTACCCAACTCTGTGAATCTCTGGGTGTTCTGGACTGTGGAGAACACTTAGGGAACTGATTACTGGCTGGATCTGTCTCTCTACTTTTGATTCCCCCCTTTATCCTTTTGGCCACCTGTGTCTCCTTCCTCCCTCTTCAATTCTCTATGTAACTCCGTGAACAACTCTGAGCAGTCCAGACTGTGGCAAGCACATAAGTAAGTGATTACTGGCTAGCTTGCTCTCTCCTCTCTTGATTCCCCTTTCTCTCCTGCTGGTCACCTCTATCTCCCGCCTCCCTCTTCTCTTCTTCTATAAATCTGTGAACCTCTCTGGGTGTCCCTCACTGTGGAGAAACTTTTCATCTTTAATGTAGATGTTTTTATCATCAGTGCTGTATAGATGGAGAAGTCTTGAAGCTACTGTAAGAATAAGACTGAAAACCAGAGGCAGGAGGCTTGAGTCCAAATCCTGAGAACACCAGAGAACTCTTGACTCCAGGAAACATTAATTGTCAGGAGCTCATCAAACGCCTCCATACCTACACTGAAACCAAGCACCACCCAAGGGCCAACAAGTTCCAGAGCAAGACATACCATGCAAATTCCCCAGCAACACAGGAACACAGCCCTGAGCTTCAATATGCAGGCTGCCCAAAGTCACTCCAAACACAATGACATCTAATAACTCATTACTGGACACTTCATTGCACTCCAGAGAGAAGAAATCAAGCTCCACCCATCAGAATACTGACACAAGCTTCCCTAATCAGGAAACCTTGACAAGCCACCTATCCAACCCCACCCACAGTGAGGAAACACCACAATAAAGAGACCTCTACAAACTGCCAGAATATGGAAAGCCCACCCCAAACACAGCAATATAAACAAGATGAAAAGGCAGAGAAATACCCAGCAGGTAAAGGAATAGGATAAATGCCCACCAAACCAAACAAAAGAGGAAGAGATAGGGAATCTATCTGATAAAGAATTCTGAATAATGATAGTGAAAGTGAAGTTGCTCAGTCGTGTCTGACTCTTTGTGACCCCATGGACTGCAGCCCACAAAGCTCCTTCGTCCATGGGATTCTCCAGGCAAGAATACTGGAGTGGGTTGCCACCTCCTTCTCCAGGGGATTTTCCCAACCCAGGGATTGAACCCAGGTCTCCCACATTGCAGGCAGACTCTTTAACCTCTGAGCCACCAGTTCAGTTGACACAGTCACTTTCACAATGATAGTGAAAACGATCCAAAATCTTGAAAAAAAAAAAGGAGTTATAGATTAGTAGCCTGGAGAAAAGGATTGAGAAGATGCAAGAAAGGTTTAATAAGGACTAGAAGAAATAAAAAAGAGTCAATATATAATGAATAATGCAACAAATGGTCAAAACCACTCTGGAGGGAACCAACAGTAGAATAACAGAGGCATAAGACTGGATAAGTGAGGTAGAAGATATAATGGTAGAAATAAATGAAACAGAGTGGAAAAAAGAAAAACAAATTAAAAGAAATGAGGACAACCTCAGAGACCTCTGGGACAATGTTAAATGCCCAACATTTGAATCATAGGAGTCCCAGAAGAAGAAGACAAAAAGGAAGACCATGAGAAAATACTTGAGGAGATAATAGTTGAAAACTTCCCTAAAACGGGGAAGGAAATAATCACCCAAGTCCAAGAAACCCAGGAAGTCCCAAACAGGATAAACCCAAGGTGAAACACCCGAAGACACATAGTAAATCAAATTAACAAAGATTAAACACAAAGAACAAATATTAAAAGCAGCAAGGGAAAAACAAATAACGCACAAGGGGATTCCCATATGGGATAAGGATAAGCTGACATTTGAATTTACCAAGGCTAGATTTATGGCCCAGGATGTGATCTATCCTAGAGAAGCTTCCATGTACGCTTCAGAAAAAGGTGAAATTCATTGTTTTGGGGTGAACAAAACAATGGATGAGGATAACAGCTAATCTTTCCATAGAAACTCTTCAGGCCAGGAAAGAATGGCAGGACATACTTAAAGTGATGAAAGAAAATAACCTACAGCCCAGATTACTGTACCCAGCAAAGATCTTATTCAAATACGAAGGAGAAATCAAAAGCTTAACAGACAAGCAAAAGCTGAGGGGTTCAGCACCACCAAACCAGCTCTCCAGCAAATGCTAAAGGATATTCTCTAGACAGGAAACACAGAAAGGGTGTATAAACTCAAGTCCAAAACAATTAAGTAAATGGCAATGGGATCATACTTATCAGTAGGTGAAGGTGAAGGTGCTCAGTCGTGTCCGACTGTTTGCGACCCCGTGGACTGCAATGTACTAGGCTTTTCTGTCCATGGGATTCTCCAGGCAAGATACTGGAGTGGATTGCCATTTCCTTCTCCAGGGGATCTTCCCGACCCAGGGATCGAACCCGGGTCTCCTGTATTGGAGGCAGACGCTTTAACCTCTGAGCCACCAGGGAAGCCTTAATTACTTACCAGTAATTACTTATCAGTAATTACCTTAAATGTAAATGGGTTGAATGCCCCAACCAAAAGACAAAGACTGGCTGAATGGATACAAAAACAAGACCCCTATATATCTTGTCTACAAGAGGCCCACCTCAAAACAAGGGACACATACAGTCTGAAAATGAAGGGCTGGAAAAAGATTTTCCATGCAAATAGAGACCAAAAGAAAGCAGGAGTAGCAATACTCACATCAGATAAAACAGCCGTTAAAACAAAGGCTGTGAAAAGAGACAAAGAAGGACACTACACAATGATCAAATGATCAATCCAAGAAGCAGATATAACAATTATAAACATATATGCACCCAACATAGGAACACCGCAATATGTAAGACAAATGCTAACAAGTATGAAAGGGGAAATTAACAATAACACAGTAATAGTGGGAGACTTTAATATCTCACTCACATCTATGGATAGATCAACTAAACAGAAAATTAACAAGGAAATACAAACTTTAAATGATACAATAGACCAGTTAAACCTAATTGATATCTATGGGACATTTCACCCCAAAACAATGAATTTCACCTTTTTCTCAAGCGCACACGGAACCTTCTCCAAGATAGATCACATCTGGGGCCATAAATCTAGCCTTGGTAAATTTAAAAAAAATTGAAATCATTCCAAGCATCTTTTCTGACCACAATACAGTAAGATTAGATCTCAATTACAGGAGAAAAACTATTAAAAACTCCAACATATGGAGGTTGAACAACACACTCTGAATAACCAACAAATCACAGAAGAAATAAAAAAAGAAATAAAAATATGCATAGAAATGAATGAAAATGAAAACACAACAACTCAAAACCTGTGGGACACTGTAAAAGCATTGCTAAGGGGAAGGTTCATAGCAATATGGCATACCTCAAGAAACAAGAAAAAAATCAAATAAATAACCTAACTCTACACCTAAAGCAACTAGAAAAGGAAGAAATGGAGAACCCCAGGGTTAGTAGAAGGAAAGAAATCTTAAAAATCAGGGCAGAAATAAGTGCAAAAGAAACAAAAGAGACCATAGCAAAAATCAACAAAGCCAAAAGCTGGTTCTTTGAGAAGATAAATAAAATTGACAAACCATTAGCCAGACTCATCAAGGAACAAAGGGAGAAAAATCAAATCAATAAAATTAGAAAGGAAAATGGAGAGATCACAACAGACAACACAGAAATACAAAGGATCATGAGAGACTACTATTAGCAATTATCTGCCAATAAAATGAACAACTTGGAAGAAATGGACAAATTCTTAGAAAGTACAACTTTCCATAACTGAACCAGGAAGAAATAGAGAATCTTAACAGACCCATCACAAGCACGGAAATTGAAACTGTAATCAGAAATCTTCCAGCAAACAAATGCCCAGGTCCAGACAGCTTCACAGCTGAATTCTACCAAAAATTTAGAGAAGAGCTAACACCTCTCCTACTCAAACTCTTCCAGAAGATTGCAGAGGAAGGTAAACTTCCAAACTCATTCTATGAGGCCACCATCACCCTAATACCAAAACCTGACAAAGATGCCACAAAAAAAGAAAACTACAGGCCAATATCACTGATGAACATAGATGCAAAAATCCTTAACAACATTCTAGCAATCAGAATCCTACAACACATTTAAAAGATCATACACCATGACCAAGTGGGCTTTATCCCAGGGATGCAAGGATTCTTCAATATCCACAAATCAATCAATGTAATACATTACATTAACAAATTGAAAAATAAAAACCATATGATTATCTCAATAGATGCAGAGAAAGCCTGTGACAAAATTCACCATCCATTTATGATAAAAACCCTCCAGAAAGCAGGAGTAGAAGGGACATACCTCAACATAATAAAAGCTATATATGACAAACGCAGAGCAAACATTATCCTCAAGGTGAAAAATTGAAAGCATTTCCCCTAAAGTCAGGAACAAGAAAAGGGTGCCCACTTTCACCACTACTATTCAACATAGTCCTGGAAGTTTTGGCCACTGCAATCAGAGCAGAAAAAGAAATAAAAGGAATCCAAATTGGAAAAGAAGAAGTAAAACTCTCCCTGTTTGCAGAGGACATGATCCTCTACATAGAAAACCCTAAAGACTCCACCAGAAAATTACTAGACTAATCAACGAATATAGTAAAGTTGAAGGATATAAAATCAACACACAGAAATCCCTTGCATTCCTATACACTAATAATAGAAAATAGAGAAATTAAGGAAACAATTCCATTCACCATTGCAACGAAAAGAATAAAATACTTAGGAATGTATGTACTCAAGAAACAAAAGACCTATATATAGAAAACTATAAAAGAAACTGGTGAAACTGGTGAACGAAATCAAAGAAGACACTAATAGATGGAGAAATATACAATGTTCATGGATTGGAAGAATCAATATAGTGAAAATGTGTATACTACCCAAAGCAATCTATAGATTCAATGCAATCCCTATCAGGCTACCAATGGTATTTTCACAGAGCTAGAACAAATAATTTCACAACTTGTATGGAAATACTGCTGCTGCTGCTAAGTCGCTTCAGTCGTGTCCGACTCTGTGTGACCCCATAGAGGGCAGCCCACCAGACTCCCCTGTCCCTGGGATTCTTCAGGCAAGAATGCTAGAGTGGGTTGCCATTTCCTTCTCCAATGCATGAAAGTGAAAAGGGAAACTGAAGTTGCTCAGCCCTGTCCGACTTTTAGCAACCCCATGGACTGCAGCCTACCAGGCTCCTCCATCCATGGGATTTTCCAGGCAAGAGTACTGGAGTGGGGTGCCATACAAAAATCCTCAAATAGCCAAAGCAATCTTGAGAAAGAAGAATGGAACTGGAGGAATCAATCTGCCTGACCTCAGGCTCTACTACAAAGCCACAGTCATCTGTGGCACAGATGTACTGGCACAAAGACAGAAATCAGATCAATGGAACAAAATAGAAAGCCCAGAGATAAATCCATGCATCTATGGACACCTTATCTTTGACAAAGGAGGCAAGAATATACAATGGATTAAAGACAATCTGTTTAACAAGTGGTGCTGGGAAAACTGGTCAACCACTTGTAAAAGAATGAAACTAGAAGACTTTCTAACATCATACACAAAAATAAACTCAAAATGGATTAAAGATCTAAACGTAAGACCAGAAACTATAAAACTCCTAGAGGAGAACATAGGCAAAACACTCTCTGACATACATCACAGCAGGATCCTCTATGACCCACCTCCCAGAATACTGGAAATAAAAGCAAAAATAGACAAATGGGACCTAATTAAACTTAAAAGCTTCTGGACAACAAAGAAAACTATAAGCAAGGTGAAAAGATAGCCTTCAGAATGGGAGAAAATAATAGCAAATGAAGCAACTGAAAAAGAATTAATCTCAAAAGTATATAAGCAACTCCTGCAGCTCAATTCCAGAAAAATACATGACCCAATCAAAAAATGGGCCAAAGAACTAAACAGACATTTCTGCAAAGAAGACATATACATGGCTAACAAATACATGAAAAGATGCTCAACATCACTCATTATCAGAGAAATGCAAGTCAAAGCCACAATGAGGTAACATTTCACACCAGTCAGAATGGCTGCGATCCAAAAGTCTACAAGCAATAAATGCTGGAGGGGGTGTGGAGAAAAGGGAACCCTCTTATACTGCTGGGGGGAATGCAAACTAGTACAGCCACTATGGAGAACAGTGTGGAGATTTCTTAAAAAACTGGAAATAGAACTGCCTTATGACCCAGCAATCCCACTGCTGGGCATACACACCGAGGAAACCAGAACTGAAAGAGACACATGTACATCAATGTTCATCGCAGCACTGTTGTTAATAGCCAGGACATGGAAGCAACCTAGATGTCCATCAGCAGACCAATGGATAAGAAAGCTGTGGTACATATACACAATGGAGTATTACTCAGCCATTAAAAAGAATCATTTGAATCAGTTCTAATGAGATGGATGAAACTGGAGCCGATTATACAGAGTGAAGTAAGCCAGAAAGAAAAACACCAATATAGTATACTAACACATATATATGGAATTTAGAAAGAAGGTAATGATAACCCTGTGTGCGAGACAGCAAAAGAGATACAGATGTATAGAGCAGTCTTTGGACTCTGTGGGAGAGGGAGAGGGTAGGACGATTTGGGAGAATGGCATTGAAACAGGTATTTTATCATATGTGAAAGGAATAGCCAGTCCAGGTTTGATGCATGATACAGGATGCTTGGGGCTGGTGCCCTGGTTTGACCCAGAGGGATGGTATGGGAAGGGAGGCAGGAGGGGGGTTCAGGATGGGGAACACATGTACACCCACGGCAGATTCATGTCAATGTATGGCAAAACCAATACAATACTGTAAGGTAATTAGCCTCCAATTAAAACAAATAAATATATTTAAAAAACAAAACAAAATTATTAACCACATAAATAGGAAAATGTGTTCAATAAGCTATAGAAAAAATCAATATCAGCAAATCCACAAATGCTTTAAATTTTTTAAATTAGCAGATAAATGCTTTATCTATTTCTTTAAGCTGCTCAGCTTATGGGAATCTTAGTTCCCCTAGCACTGATTGAACCCAGGCTTCAACAGAGTTGTAACCACTCACTGCCAGGGAATTCCTGATAAAGGCATTAAATGGTTCTGCATGCATGCATGCTAAGTCGCTTCAGTTGTGTCTGATTCTTTGCAACCCTATGGACTGTTGCTCGCCAGGATCTTCTGTCCATGGGATTGTTGCCCTCCTTCAGGGGATCTTCCTGATCCAGGGATCAAACCCAGGTCTTCTGTATCTCCTGCATCTGCAGGTGGATTCTTTACCACTAGTACCACCTGGGAAGCCCTGTATGGTGTGTAAATCTGTCTAAAAACCTGGAATAATTTATTGCTTTATTATAAACAAAACATGGTATATTTTACAGTATTTTCAAACGAGTTAACCACAATTTCCCCATTCTTCCACCTCTTCTCTTTTCAAATCTTTCATCTGAATTGAGAACTCTACCATCTCGTGGTGACTCTGGCACACTGGGGAATGCTAAAATGACTTCAATTTCAGAAGACACAGTAAACTGCCTGGGGAGATTAATGAAGAAGGCTTCAGGATTTATGATCAGTCATGGGAGTAAGATTCTGAAGGAAGAGGAAGGACTTAGGAAATTGTTGATCATTTTTAGACAATCTTGGGTCAGAAATGCACCCTAATGTGTGCTCACCCTAATGGACAAGAGAGTTGGATTCTGTCATGAACTGACTAGTGACAAAAAGCGTTCTTTTGGATGCCTTGTGTTCTCTAAGGAAATATGTCACATGTTCACAAAGAGAACAACAAAATCTTAGCAGAAGAAGTTAAATGACAGTCCAGATTCTTTGAGCCACTCAGTTTTATTTGCCAGGTAGAAAGGGTATTTAGTGTCTTAGCCCTTTTACCAAGCAGTATTCAGGATCAAAATCTATGTCCATATTATTACAGCAGTTACCCTTCCAAGTTCCAGGGGCAAAAATAACTACATCTTTTACTCACCAAAGTTCTGAACAATGAAGAAATGTGACTGAATATCAGATGGGTTTTTCTGAGTAAGTTGGCACTGGGGAATGCTGCTTGGATCTGCAGGCAAGTGGACTTCCTAATACTCAGCTACAGAATTGGACATTATTTCTTTCCCCTTCCAGTTACATGCATTGCTGAGCCAAGTCACCCTCCACCACTGGGACTAAGCTTCTGTGGCTGAGCTCCCCACAGGACTGATGGAAGGTGAAATGTGCTCGCTGCCATCAGTGATCCATCCAAGAGGGAAAGGATGAAAATGATGCCCAGTAGTCTTCCAAGTTCTCAACAGACAAGTCATTTTCTTTCCCTGGCCAGGAGTATTATGCTGATGGAGATGTGGATAAATCATGCCATTTATTTACTGTACTTCTGACACTTTGATATGTAAGGCCAGGCTGATCCTGGAGGGTCTGCCCCTCTCTGACTAAGTCATTCAGTCATGTCTGACTCTGTGTGACTCCATGGACTGTAGCCACCAGGCTCCTCTGTCCATGGGATCATCAGGCAAGAATACTGGAGTGGGTTGTCATGCCCTCCTCCAGCGGATCTTACCAACCCAGGGACTGAACCCTCATCTCTTTGTCTCCTGTATTGGCAGACATGTTGCCAATCAGGGGACGTAAGTGGCCAGGCTGACCCTGGAGGGACTGCCCCTCCCAGGTTTAGCTAACTGCTAGAGATGGTAAATATCTCACCCTTGAGCACACCTTTCAAACACAAACCAGTCAACTCAGAACCCACCTCCTGTATTGGGCTGTCACTCTGGGTCACAATCCCCCTCCCTTAATCCCCCCCACCAAGGGCCAGGTACCAGACAACCAGGGACAGCCCCCTGCCTCAGAGCCCTGAAATGATTCAAACCAGCCAGTCCTGAGCTGGCTGCCTCTGTCTTGCTTGTTTCTTCTTAAAGAGACCACAACAAAGGCTCCTGCCTCAGTTCCCTCTCCTCCTCTGCCTTGAGACTAACTGGTGCTTCTCCAAGTGGTCCCCCATAGACATGGTGTGACCTTCCTCTCAGGAACTGTAACAACTTACCTTTCAGTGTCAGTTTTTTCCCATGCTATTAGCCTTCTTGTAGCCAGATAATAATAAATCTATACATTTTTTATTTTTAAAGCATTATGTTTATTTGATTTTACTTTTTTTTTTGGCTATACCCCATAACATGCAAAATGCAGGCTCTTAGTTCCTCAACCAGAGATCAAAGCCATGTCCCCTGTAGTAGAAGCACAGAGACCCCCAGGTAAGTCCCTAAATCTATATTTTAGACCAAATTCTGTCCACATGGAAGTAGGGAGGAAGCATTTCTCATAGTGACGTCACCTATGTTCCTGACTATTCATGCTGGGGCTTGTTGAGCCTCTGGAAGCTGAGATTGAATTCATGTTGTTCATCCAGTTCCTTCCTGCTGCAAATCCTGTTGAATGAAGTAAACCTAGTTCAATACCTTGGTAGGACTGAGAGGCAAGGTCATGTGGTCTGAGGTCAGACCAGACTTGGATCTCATCACTAGCACTGCCCATCACCATAAGCTAGGGCTTAACCCCCTTGGTACCTAAGTGTCCTCACTGGTTGAGTTATTCTAAAATATAAATTCTTGGTAAATGTGGTCTTCCCTATTTGGGAGAGAATGGATACTGGTATATATATGGCTGAGTCACTCTGCTGTACACCTGAAACTATCACAACGTTGTTAATCAGTCATACTCCAATATAAATATAAAGTTTTTTTTTTTTTAATGTGGCCCTCCCCAAAGAAACTCTAGTCCCATGTAAGGGAAGCACAGTTTGGCAGAATTTCTTGGATCCTTCTAGTAATTGTCTCCTTTTTTCAGTTTCCATCTTCCCAGCCCTGAGCTCCTTGATTGTTTGGTTTCTCTATATTTATGTTCTTCTGTGGACTGCAGCTTTCAGCATCTTGCCCTTTCAGCCCTTGGCATCACCCAGCAGCGCCTGGTGTCCTCCCAACACCCTGCCACTGACTCTTGGACCACAGACTCAGACCTGACTGCTGATTATTTATTTTCAGTACTGACCTTGTGCGCCCTCAGGTTTTATTTCTGTTCTAGTTTGCTCAGCAAAAGATTTGTCTCTTTGTTTCTAAAAGCAAGAGGTGCTGGCATGTGACCTGGGCTGTCAGCCCCTCTGCCATCCTGCTCCCCAACCCCACATCCTCCAATATTTTGGGTAGCCAGCTTCCTTCTCTAGGTGCTGCTTCTCCTGAGGCTTCAGTTCCTCCCTCCGTCACCTTCTTCCCTCAGCCTTTAAGGTACCCAACACCTCCCATCCCTTAAAGGCAATGGCTCACCCTGCCTGCCCCTCCCCCACCACCCTATGCCTCATCCTCTCCATTGACAAAATGGTGAAAATACTTGTCCACATTTGTGTCTCTCCTGCCTCAGCTGACATCAGCTTGACTTCTCATCCACCTCTGGTTCTGGCTCTGCTAAAAATGATTCATTGTGACTTGAACCAGACCCTTCTCTCTGGCCATCAGATACTCTAGGACATGAAGGCAGATGGGATCAATAAGTCTTCAAGGCCTTTTAGACTCATTGTCCAAGACAATGGTAAGGATTTGTTGTTGTTCATCTCATATTACTCTACTGATAGCGATTTCCACTTAGATTAAAATTTAAAAGTAAAAGATCATCCTAGAGAAAATTACTATAAGGAAAGGGGATAGCAAGGAGCCCTAATTATTTCCTGTAATGGAACATAATATTGTCCTGTCTGGCTGTGGTAATATTGGGTGCTTCCTGCTACAAAATTCAGGGCATTCTTCTGCCTAGAGGCTGAAATCTGTACGCATTTTGTGATTTCAGCCAATTGAGAAAATGACACTTACAGAGCTATTGACCTGTTCTATCTGAATATGAGACAATAAAAAGAAAATTAGAATGGAATATATTGTCTTATAAAGCAAATATGAGAGGCCAATGGGCTATCTTACGATTCTCACTTAAGTCTAAAATGATACCATATTTTTCTAATCCAGCTCAGAGAACTATAAACATTGCTGAAAATGAATCACCAGAAAATAATAGTTCTTAATGATAATAATACATTACATTTCAGTTTGGGAATTACAGACTAGAAAAAATACATGTTTTCCATGTGATGTAGAACAGTGAGGATTTGGGTTTTACAAAAACAAGTGTAATAGCATTTGTTTCCTCTTCTCCCCATCTCATTCCATTGACTCAATAGCTCTGTTTTCTCCTCAGGCCACCAGGGTGCTCTTCTTTGCATCACCTCTCTCCTATCCTTTGACAGAAAAGCTTTTGAGTTAAGAATATTCCCCTAACTTTAACACGGTTGTTGTTCAGTCTAGCGACTGTCCAACTCTTTGCAACCCCATGGACTGCAGCAAGCCAGGCTTCCCAGTCTTTCACTATCTCCTGGAGTTTTCTGAAACTCATGTCCATTGAGTCGGTGATGCCATCCAACCATCTCATCCTCATTCAACAATATCTACATATCTGAGGTGTTGATATTTCTCCCAGCAGTCTTGATTCCAGCTTGTGATTCAGCCAACCCAACATTTCTCATGATGCACTCTTCATCAATTCAGTTCAGTTCAGTCGCTCAGTTGTGCCCAACATTTTGCAATCCCATGGACTGCAAGTCTTCCTTGTCCATCATCAACTCCTGAAGCTTGCTCAAATTCATGTCCATCGAGTCAGTGATGCCATCCAACCATCTCAACTTCTGTTGTCCCCTTTTCCTCCTGCCTTTAATCTTTCCCAGCATCAGGGCCTTTTCAGATGAGTCAGTTCTTCACATCAGGTGGCCAAAGTATTGGAGTTTCAGCTTCAGCAGCAGTCCTTCCAATGAATATTCAGAACTGATTTCCTTTAGGATAGACTGGTTGGATCTCCTTGCAGTCCAAGGGACTCTCAAGAGTCTTCTCCAACACCACAGTTTGAAAGCATCAGTTCTTTGGCATTCAGCTT
Source organism: Aepyceros melampus (assembly GCA_006408695.1). Lineage (NCBI taxonomy): Eukaryota > Metazoa > Chordata > Mammalia > Artiodactyla > Bovidae > Aepyceros > Aepyceros melampus. The sequence goes on along the minus strand of SJXQ01006755.1, from coordinate 17,186 downwards.
TCTTTATGGTCCAACTCTCATATCCATACATGACTACTGGAAAAACCATAGCTTTGACTAGATGGACCTTTGTCAGCAAAGTAATGACTCTGCTTTTTAATATGCTGTCTAGGTTTATCATAGCTTTTCTTCCAAGGAGAAAGTGTCTTTTAATTTCATGGTTGCAGTTCTCTGCATAGAAGTTAAATAGAAGGTGAAGGTGAAGTCGCTCAGTCGTGTCCGACTCTTTGCGACCCTGTGGCCTGTAACCTACTAGGCTTCTCAGTCCATGGGATTCTCCAGGCAAGAATACTGGAGTGGATTGCCATTTCCTTCTCCAGAGGATCTTCCCAACCCAGGGATCGAACCTGGTTCTCCCACATCGGAGGCAGACGCTTTAACCTCTGAGCCACCAGGGAAGCCTAAGCAGGGTGATAATATACAGCCTTGTTGTACTCCTTTCCCAAAATTGAACCAGTCAGTCCTTCAATGTCTGATTCTAAATGTTGCTTCTTGACCCACATACAGATTTCTCAGAAGACAGTAAGGTGGTCTGATATGCTCATCTCCTTAAGATTTTCCACAGTTTGTTGTGATCCATGCAGTCAAAGGCTTTAGTGTAGTCAGTGAGGCTGAAGTAGATGTTTTTCTGGAATTCCCTGGCTTCTATGTACATTACCCTAGTTTGTGAACAAGAAGATTCTCAGAGACCTGGGACCTGGAGTGGGCATGGTGGACCTTTCCTGCGTGTGGTCTCTTTCACTCGGACCAGTGCAGGACTCCTCTCCATAATATACTTACTGAAGAAATACTGAGAAAGGATAACAGAAATATTTGACATTAACCTTGTAACTGTATATATTATGTTCCCTGCAGTTTGTTATTTGATCAGTACAGGCAGTCACTTACACAAGGTGAAATTTTGCTATACTGTGTGGATGATTGATTTGAGCTTTTTTTGAAAACAAAATTAAAACTAAATACAGTAGCATTATTTTTTTTTAAGTGTTAAGAATTAGGGAGAACACAGAGAAGGTAAATGTCCACCTGCTTTCACTTGGCCAGCTCCTGCTCCTGTCTAGTCAGATCTACTCCAGAGTGTGATTGGAGGATATAATGATTGGCCCCCATCCCCCAATATCTTCCTCCAGCCTGGTCATTATACAAGATCCCTTGCTAAGGTGGGGTATACACCTTAGTATACACCTTAGTATACATATTATACAAGTGATGATCATTTATTAACAATGTGGCATAAATTTTTATTCCATCCATGGACAATATTCACTTCCTATTTTTCTTTAATATGGTCCTTTGGTCTAGAATGACTCCCCCATCTTATTTATCCATTCTTTGATTTTAACTAAAAATTTTCCAGACACTCCCTCTCTCCACTGGTATGATGAACACTGTGCCCCTCCTGGGAAGATGTTTGATAGTTTTTCAGATGCATAAAAGCTCAACACATATTTTCTAAACAGACATGTTTAAGACAAAAAGATGAAACCCCCCTCCAGGGTGTTGGCTACCAGGATGAAGTAGTCCTTCAATGCAGTGATTAGCAAAGTCAACTATAAATTGCCTACAGGGAAAAACATGAGAAATGTTCCTTATATTATGCAGAATAAGTCTGGAAAGCAAACAAAGACAAAATGCAATCTATCAAGGAGAATATATTGTTTTCTATTTACAGTGGCAGTGTTAGCTTATTTTTGAAATGCATTTTCTGTACCAGGAGCCACCCAAATGGCTCCCACCTCCTCTATTTAGCTTGGCCTTTAAGGAGAAAATAATAGCAGGATTTTAATTCCAAACTGCCCACTTTCTGCACCCACACAGAAGCATGCACAGTGTGCAACAGTCACCTCCTACACCCACAATCCTCTTCCAGACAACTGTGGAACCAGCTAAACAAGATCATTTTTAAAGAAGCCACATTGTGGTTGATGATTAAGTCATATTATATTAATAGCTTCTTCCTCTGTTGATTACAATCAAATAGCTAATTCAGTCGGTCCATTACTTTCAGCTTTTTCTAATAATCCAGTTCTTGAAAATTATAAACAGAGAAAAATATTTTTGCAATAAGCCATTATAAGACCTTGAATCACTGTTTACCTCTGCTGTTTCTTCTCTGGTCCATGACATCCACTCCAATTTATCATCCCTGAGGAAAACTAAACACTTTGTCTTGCCACAGCTTAGAGAATTGTTTAATCATTTCATTTTACTTCCTTACTTTCCTGGAAATGGACCACAGATTCAGATTGGTCATCTGTTGATTGCTCCCATATCTGTTGGGACATGAGAGTCACCACAGTAATTCTGCAGGGTGGGCACCACTCACACTAAGTTTAGGGAGATTGAATGGCTATTCAGAGTCCATAAGTAGAAAGACTAGGATTCCAAGTGTGGACAAAGAATGTTGCCTGCCATATCAGGAAGCAAAGAAAGTTGTGGCCATCGAGCCATCAGCTACTGCAGCACTCCACTCCACCCCCACCCCCAACCAACATGTACCCTGGGGGATTCAGAATGGAGAAGCTAAGATACTGATCCTAGATGTGCTAAGGTGCATAGGAAAGGAATGATTTCAATGAGCCCAGACTCCTGCGTCTTCCATATATAGAAAAGCACTAAATTCCTTAACTTGAGATGCCTAGTTTTCTTTTTTCATTTTTTTACTTTATTTTACTTTACATAACTGTATTGGTTTTGCCATACGTTGACATGAATCTGTCTCGGGTGTACATGAATTCCCAATCCTGAACCACCCCCCCAACCTCCCACCCCATATCAACTCTCTGGATCATCCCCGTGCACCAGTCCCAAACATCCTGTATCCTGTATCGAACATAGACTGGCGATTCATTTCTTACATGATAGTATACATGTTTCAGTGCCATTCTCCCAAATCATCCCACCCTCTCCCTCTCCCTCAGAGTCCAAAAGTCTGTTCTATTCATCTATGTCTCTTTTGCTGTCTCGCATACAGGGTTATCATTACCATCTTTCTAAATTCCATATATATGTGTTAGTATACTGTATTGGTGTTTTTCTTTCTGGCTTACTTCACTCTGTATAATAGGTTCCAGCTTCAACCACCTCATTAGAACTGATTCAAATGCATTCTTTTTAACGGCTGAGTAATACTCCATTGTGTATATGTACCACAGCTTTCTAATCCATTCATCTGCTGATGGACATCTAGGTTGTTTCCATGTCCTGGCTATTATAAACAGTGCCGCAATGAACATTGGGGGTACACGTGTCTCTTTCAATTCTGGTTTCCTCAGTGTGTATGCCCAGCAGTAGGATTGCTGGGTCATATGGCAGTTCTATTTGCAATTTTTAAAGAAACCTCCACACTATTTTCCATAGTGGCTGTACTAGTTTGCATTCCCACTAACAGTGTAAGAGGGTTCCCTTTTCTCCACACTCTCTCCAGCATTTATTGCTTGTAGACTTTTGGATCACAGCCATTCTGACTGGTGTGAAATGGTACCTCATTGTGGCTTTGATGTGCATTTCTCTGATAATGAGTGATGTTGAGCATCTTTTCATGTGTTTGTTAGCCATTCGTATGTCTTCTTTGGAGAAATGTCTGTTTAGTTCTTTGGCCCATTATTTGATTGAGTCATTATTTTTCTGGAGTTGAGCTGCATCAGCTGCTTGTATATTTTTGAGATTAGTTGTTTGTCAGTTGCTTCATTTGCTATTATTTTCTCCCATTCAGAACGCTGTCTTTTCACTTTGCTTATAGTTTCCTTTGTTGTGCAGAAGCTTTTAATTTTAATTAGATCCCATTTGTTTATTTTTGCTTTTATTTCCAGTATTCTGGGAGGTGGATCATAGAGGATCCTGCTGTGATTTATGTTGGAGAGTGTTTTGCCTATGTTCTCCTCTAGGAGTTTTATAGTTTCTGGTCTTACATTTAGGTCTTTAATCCATTTTGAGTTTATTTTTGTGTGTGGTGTTAGAAAGTGATCTAGTTTCATTCTTTTACAAGTGGTTCACTAGTTTTCCCAGCACTACTTGTTAAAGAGATTGTCTTTACTCCATTGTATATTCTTACCTCTTTTGTCAAAGATAAGCTGTCCATAGGTGTGTGGATTTATCTCTGGGCTTTCTATTTTGTTCCATTGATCTATATTTCTGTTTTTGTGCCAGTACCATATTGTCTTGATGACTGTGGCTTTGTAGTAGAGCCTGAAGTCAGGCAGGTTGATTCCTCCAGTTCCATTCTTCTTTCTCAAGATTGCTTTGGCTATTAATTAATATTTATCTGCTGTTCCAACTACCTGGTCTTTGTTGCAAAATTCCTATATACCCTGGCTCCTCTCTTAACTCTTCGGAGCAGTCCTCCAAGCTGAGAGGCTGCCTCACAGGCTAAAGGCCTCAACAAGTCTGCTGAATAAAGCATAACCCTCGACTTTGAAGTTGTGCCTGTTTTTTCAGCTAACACAATCCAGATCTGACTTCAGATAAAATAGCTATACCATCCTGAGTGCTGATCTTTTACGCTGGAGAAAGATAAGTCCACAATTCCCTCTGCCACACAGTCCTTTAATTGCACCCTATTCATTCCTTAGCTACTTTCCTTCCCCTTTTGGTCCACCTCCCATCCTGAGAACTTCCATTTTCTTCTTCTTTCCATGCTGTCATATGAAACAAAAGGGAAGGGGACAGGGCACAACCTTTAAAAGCATGACATAACCATAGTTCATGACAAAAACTGATTGGAACCAACAAAGTCCAAGATGGCAGAAGATTTGATTTCCAGTTGACCTTGAGCTTCATTATGCATTTGTTATAATATATTAGCATATGACATGACACATCCACCAAGGCCATGACAGTCCTGAGGTCAAAAAGTGGTGGTGGCCCAATTTCTGGGAATCCCTACCTCTTCCCCAATAGAGTTGGAATAATCCTCCCACTCAATAGCCTATGAAATTATCTAGCCCATTAAAATTAATCATGCCATGTTTCAGGGCCTCTCAGCTTCTAAGATAGCCCATACTCTGTCTGTGGAGTGTGTTTCTCTCTAAACAAATTCACTTCTTAATTACCACTTTGTTGCTCACTGAATTCTTTCTGTGACGAGACATTAAGAGCCTGAGTTTTGAATCCTGAGACTGGGTGTGTGATCACAATGAAAAAACAATGAATTTAGGACTTCCCTGGTGGGTCGAGTGGTTAAGAACCTGCCTTGCAATGCAGGGGACACGGGTTTGCTCCATGTTTGGGGAACTAAGATCTAACATGCTTTGGGGCAACTAAGCTCGAGCAACGAAGACATAGAGCAGTCAAAAACAGAAAAAAGAGGCTGTGGTTTCAGATCCCAATCTGAGTTGCAAGGTTTCAAGTAGATGTCCCAAATTAACCCTGGGAGGATGGCCAGGTGGAAGAGAAAGAGTAGGATAAGAAGGAACGTTGTGAGAATTTCCACCAACGCCCTCCTCCTTACAAATAGACAAAATAGGCCTCAGATTGCTCACCATCCTACAGCTTTTTCTTTTTTGGTCCATGTTCATGACTAATTCTCCTCACAAGCTCTCTAATAATTCACATGTTAGGCCGTGGAGCAGACACCAAAGTGCTGTAGAACTGATAACATTTTTGTTGAATGTGATTGGCATAAGCTATCATTACTAGGAAGAACTTTATAGGATTTACAGCTGCCTTAGAAGAAAAAAATCTCAATAGCGTTGTTTTCCTGTTTACCCTCCATCTGATGCTGGTAAATCAATTGAAGCACAGTCTGTTAGCAGCAAGAAAAATCTACCCAAACATGTAGTTTACACATTAATTATGCTAGAACTTGACGGTTTTTATGGATACATAAAGATTTACTAAGGGTTTCAGCACAAAGGTTTTCTAATTTCCTCTAAAATTTATGCTATGTCCGCATATGTGAGATTTTATTCTTAATTAACAGATATGGAAAGATGAAGTGAAGAAGAAAACAATTTATGATTGTTTCTGTAGTAAAGGCTGTTCCCTGGAGAAATAGAATACTCTTGTCATATCAGTAAGCTAAGATGTCACAGTAATCAGCAATTGCAGCCCTCCAATGTGAGCTGGTGAAGTCTGAGGGGACTCAGGAAGGAGAATACCTGCCATCAAGCAGCCACCAGACTGCAGCCACTCCCAAGAGTGAACCCTGAAGAAAGGAAGCTTGGGATATGAAAATGCAGGACACTGGCAGACAGCTGAAGGGCATATCAAAGGAATGATTTCAGTGAGCCCAGACTCTTGCATCTTTCCATACATAGAAAAGCACTAAATTCCTTAACTTGAGTTATTTGGTTTCTTTAATTAACAATAATCTTTTGATGTTCCCAACTATATGCACTTTGTTGCAGAACTTCTATATAACCTGGCTCCTCCCCTCCCCTCCTCAGAGCAGTTCTCTCAGGGTCACTTGAGATGCTGCCTCCCTGGTTTGAAGTCCCAAAACTTCCCTCCCAATAAAATATAACTCTCAACTTTTAGGCTGTGAATATTTTGTGAGTCAATACCCTCAAGTGAAAATGAAGCCTCTTTTATTTTTTATTTTTTCTGAAAAGTGAATAATTTTTCCTATAATCTCTGTTTTTTTAAACCAGATAAATTTGTTATCAATTTTTTTTTGTTGTTGTTATTTAAAAAAAATTTTTTAACACCAGAAACATTTTGTACTGGGGTACAGACAATTAACAATGTATGGTAGTTTCAGGGGAACAGCAAAGGGACTCAACCATACATATACATGTATCCTTTCTCCTCCAAACCCCCTCCTACCCAGGCTGGCACATAATATTGAGCAGAGTTCCATGTGCTATACAATAGGTCTTTATTGGTTATCCATTTTAGATAAAGCAATGTGTATATGACCCTCCCAAAGTGAAAGTGGCTCAGTTATGTCTGACTCTTTGAGACTCCATGGACTGTAGTCCATGGAATTCTCCAGGCCAGAATGCTGAAGTAGGTAGCCTTCTCCCGGGGATCTTCCCAACCCAGGGATTGAACCCAGGTCTCCTGCATTGCAGGAAGATTCTTTACCAGCTGAGCCACAAGGGAAGACCTTCCCAAAGTCCCTAACTATCCCTTCCCCCTGCAACCGTAAGTTCATTTTTCTAAATCTGTGAGTCTCTTTCAGTTTTGTAAGTGAGTAAAATGAAAGTGAAAGTGAAGTCGCTCAGTCGTGTCTGACTCTTTGTGACCCCATGGACTGTAGCCCACCAGGCTCCTCCCTCCATGGGATTCTCCAGGCAAGAGTACTGGAGTGGGTTGCCATTTCCTTCTCCAGGGGATCTTCCCGACCCAGGGATCGAACCCAAGTCTCCTGCATTCCAGGCAGACGCTTTAACCTCTGAGCCACCATATGACAGTGATGCTGAGTCTTCTGCTTGCAAACACCTGTTTCCTTTGGTCATCAGGACTGTCTGCTGTAGAAATGACCCATGGAGAGACTTCACCTTGGTGCTTTTCAAAATGGTCACCTCCAGCAGTTGACATATAAGATAGAGGACTTCACTGTGTGGTGTAGGTTGAATTGTGTTTTCCTCCAAATCCACACAGTTAGTTGAAGTCCTAACTGTCTACCTCAGAATATAACATTATTTGGAGATAGGGTGAGGTCATTATGGTGGGTCCTGGGGCTTCCCAGGTGGCTTCATGGTAAAGAATCTGCCTGCCAAGCAGAAGACATGGGTTCAATCCCTGGGTCAGGAAGATCCCCTGGAATGGAAATGACAACCTACTCCAGTATTCTTGCCTAGGAAATCCCCTGGACAGAGGAAGCTGGCAGGCTATAGACCATGGGGTTGCAAAGAGGTGGACATGACTCAGTGACTAAATAACAACAACAACAAAGACAGTGGGTCTTAATTCAACACAGCTGAGGGAAATTTGTACACAGACAGCCACACAGAAGAATGCCTTGTGAACAGGAAGATCTACATGCTGGGGTTTCCCTGGTGGTCCAGTGGTTAAGAATCCACCTTGCAATGCAGGAGGATGTGATTTGATCCCTGGATTGGAACTAAGATCCCATGTGCCACAAGCAATTGAGCCTGCACACCACCACAACCTGAGGGTCTGTGCCCTGCACCTGAGAACCCACATGACTCAGCAAAGATCCTGACACAGCCAAATAAATTTAGCAAAATGAAAAGATCCGCATGCCAAGGAGAAGGGTCTGGATCAGACCCTCCAATCACAGCACTCATGGAAAATCAAATTGCCAGCACCTTGATCTCTTACCCTGACCCTCCAGAACTGTGAAGCAACGAGTTTCTGTTGTTTAAACCACCCACTTTGTGGTACTTTGTTGTGACAGCCCTACCAGATTAATCCATCATGTGCTTTGATGTTGTCAGAGAGGAAAAATTTCCTTACCATTCCAAGTTCTTCTGACTGGTCTAAGAATTAAATTGACATGAAATAAATTAACAGGAGGAAATCAAACAAAGATTAATAATAATATGTAAAGATGTGAGAGACCCAGGAAAACTGAGTTAACTTGCCAAAATGACCCCAGTCCTCACCTTAAACATCATCTTCAGCTAAAGGCAAAAGAGGGTTGTCACTTTAAAGGGGAGGTGAATGCATGCTTAGTCGTTCAGTAGTGTCTGACTTTCTTTGTGACCCCATGGACTGTAGCCCATCAGGCGCTTTTGTCCATAGGATTCTCCAGGCAAGAACACTGAAGTGAGTTTCCATTCCCTTCTCCAGAGTATCTTCCTGACCCAGGGATCAAACCCACTCTGGGCAGGCAGATTCTTTACCAGCTGAGCCACCAGGAAGCCCATAAAGGGGAGGAAGGCAACTCAAATGGTGATGGAAAAGCAAAAATCAAACATCTTATCATCAATTAATACATAAGAAACAGAAATAAACAAAGTGTACAACCAATTTGGAACATAAATTGCTGGGAAACAATTAAGAGTAAAATCTCCAGTCCATTCTTGGAAATCACAAATGTACAAAATAAATAAAACCATTTCAGTACTGAATTCACATTAGAACAGACAACCATGCACATCACAGAAAATATGCTAATGAGATATCATAGACAGAAAAAAAACCCACCTTTCTGTATGACCTAATAGACGCAAACCATCACATGCAAGTTCTCAGGAGTAACGGTAACTTGTCCTCTTGTAAGTGGACTTGACAAGACCATTTGTTAAATATTCTCATGGTGGACTTTCCTGGTGGTCCAGTGGTTGAGAATCTGACTGTCAATGCAGGGGACACGGGTTCAATCCCTTGTCCGGGAAGATTCCACATGCCACGTGCTACTAAGCACGTGCTCCACAGCTACTAAAACCACATGCCCTAGAGCTTGTGCCCTGAGCCAAGAGAAACCACCCTACAGAGAAGCCCACGCACCACAACCAGAGAGTAGCCCCCACTCACCACAACTAGAGAGTGCCCACACACAGCAACAAAGAACCAGCGAAGTCAAAACATAAATAAAAGAATTAATTTTTAAAACTGTTTCCATGGTAATTGAGGTAGCCATCTCTGCTAGTTAACTGCCTTTATTTGAAGGAAAAATAAAACATCTTGTATCAGATTTAGAGCAAGGAGCTCAGGTTCACCTCCCACCTTAAGTAAGTGTCAGAGGCCCTGTCTTCCTTAATGTTTGCGTTTTGAAAAGAGAGTCCCAGGTTCTTAAGAGAAACATTCCAGAGTAGCAATGCTGGCAAGAGGCTTCTTTAGCCTCTAAAAAGATTTAAATACATATCAAATTCATAGAGGAAGGTTTTTAAAATATTAGTTTTTCCAAGGAAATATGCTTTACAAAGAAGAGGGAGGAAGTTTTTCTCCCAGTTAGCAACAGGGAAAATTCAGGGGGTTTTTTTTTGTTTGTTTGTTTGTTTGTTTTTATACAGACCATTGATAACATCTTCCATATATAAAGAGCTCTTAAAATCAACAGAAAAAAGATAATCACACCAATAGAAAAAAACAGGCAAAATGATTTGAAGAGATGAGTCATGAAAGGAGAAATCTGAATGGCCATTAAATAGATAAAGAGAAGATCATTTCACTAATTACAAAGAAATGCAAATTCAGGTGAGATATCACATTCACATGTCAATTTGACAAAATCACAGAGAAAAAAGATAATACTCAATGTTGACTCGAGTGTAAGGAAATGGGGTGCCTTTACAGTCTCTTCTAATAAGACCGTAAATTGTAACTCCTCCCCTTGGGTGGGGGAGGGGTGGCAGTTTAGCAGTGGATGTCAAATCCATAAATATTCAAAATTTTGCTTTCGCTGGCTCATACCAAAAAACAATCAGATATGTACATAAAGATTTATGTATAAACATATACTTTGCTGCATTATTTAAATTATTGAGAAATGAGGAAACTTCAATAAGAGAATTAGTTCAATTTGGTATGTGCATGCATGCTCAGTTGCTTCAGTCGTGTCCAACACTTAGCAACCCTATGGACTATAGCCTGTCAGGTTCCTCTGTCCATGGGATTCTCTAAGCAGAATACTGGAGCGAGTTACTATGCCCTTCCCCAGGGAATCTTCCCAACCTGGATAGCAAACCTGAGCCTCTTATGTCTCCTGCATTGCAAGCAGATTCTTTACCCACTGAGCCACCTGGGAAGCCCATAATTTTGGTATATCCACATGATATAATGCTGTGTGAACATCTAATTTCCATAAAACATTTCGTGACAAAAAATGTTCATGATAAGTACTTCCCTGGTAATCTGGGGTTTAAGAATCTGCCTTCCAATGCAGGGGACAAGGGTTTGATTCCTGGTCAAGAAACTAAGATCCACATGCCACAGGGCAACTAAGCCCCCGCCTTCCAACAAGAGAAGCCTGAACACTCTAGAGTCCATGCTCCACGACTGGAGAAGCCTGCGAACCACAATGAGAGACCCTTGTGCTATAACACGAGAAACCCTCGTGCACTGCAGCAAAGACCCAGCCTGGCTGCCCCCCCCCAAAAAAAGAAAATCTTTTTAAAATGTTCATGATGAAAAGAAAATGAAGAAGAGAGATAATTTTATGTCTAAATAGTGGAAGTGACTATGACGTTATTTTTCTCATCTTATGTTTCCTTGCAGTAAATACATATTTATCATGGAAAAACACCCACATTTTTAGGAAAAGTTGTTTATGCAGAGACAGTAACACAAAAGAGTTGAACTAGCTCATACCCCTGGCACACTCCAGTTGAGCCTTGGTCAAACGTAGAATCAGGCAGAGGTCTGGACAGCCAGAAAAGGCAACTGCAGACCAGTGACTTCTCTTTCTTTCCTATTCTTGGGGCATTGCTGTGTCAAATATCCACTTTGTCCCAGTGCTATCTTGTGTCAAAATAAAGGTTATAGCTGAAGAGATTTTTGACTATCATCCGGCAGGATCCCAAATGTTGCACCTGGGATAAGTGTGCCCAGAGAGACGAAGTCAGCATTTGTTCCTGAACCTGACTTTTCTTTTAGGTTGTGAGTAGGTGGTGAGGTACTGAGGTTACTTCAAGTAAGAGCATGGATCACCTCAGGGGAAGGACACATGGGAAGCAAGATTAGAGTGGGCACTGGGTAATTAGGTCTTTTAGGTGAGCAGCTTATCATAAAGTCTCTTCAACTACAGACGGTCTCTACTCACAATACTTTATTGTGAGAGTGACTCAGCCACTCTAATTTTTTTTTTCATTAAAAAATGTTTATTTATTTATATACTTTTGGCTGTGCTGGGTCTATATTGCTGTGTGAAGGCTTTCTCTAGTGGTGGCAAGCAGGGGCTTCTCATTGTGGGGGCTTCTCTTGTTGCAGAACACAGGCTCTGGGTTATGGGCCTCAGCAGCTGTGGCCCATGGGCTCTTAGCTGCCCCAAGGCACGTGGAATCTTCCCCAACTAGGGATCGAACCTGTGTCCCCGGCATTGGCTGGTGGATTCTTAACCATCGGACTACCAGGGAAGTACAGCCACTCTACTATCTCTAATTATTCTCCCGTCCGCCCTTGTCCTTCCATTCTGATTTCCATTTATGCTAGTTTCTACTGTTCTTTTCCTTCCACTGTCTTTCTAGGTATCATACAGCATCTGTCTGCATTATGGTTGTGCTCTTTCTATACATCACATTCAACCTCCTCCTCACTCACCCTTCAAAGATCCGACTGGTTCAGGAAGTTAACACAATGTGCAACTAACCCTTCTTTGCCTATCCAAGGATGCCAGCCCAGGCAAGTCCACTTTTTCAGGGTAGTAGGGCATTTTGTGTGCTTCCCCAGTGATTCAGACAGTAAAGAATCTGCCTACAACGTGTGAGACCTGCGTTCAATCCCTGGGTTGGGAAGATCCCCTGGAGGAGGACATGGCAACCCATTCCGGTATTCTTGTCTGAAGAATCCCCATGGACAGCAGGGCCTGGCAGGCTAAGATTCATGGGGTCGCAGAGTCAGACACAACTGAGCAACTAAGCACAGGGCATTTGGTATACAGAGTGTTGACAAAAGCATGACGAATTCTTCAGAAAAGAGCTGAGGCCCACAAGGACCTCCACAGAAGGCAATAGGAGTTGTAGATTCCTTGTCTGACCTTTCCAACACCAGAGCCAACTTTTTCCAGCATACACACAAGGGTATTCCAGACAAGCTGTTGTCCTGTTCAATTGTACTGGGAATGTAGTCGAGAGGGAAAGACAGCTCCTCTTCTTTATTGATAAAAGCAGTATGCTTGCAAACTCTGACAATTCAGCCATTACTGGTGTGGTGGTGAATTTTTTGTGTCAACTTGGCTAGTCCAAGGTACCCAAATATTCTGGATTTTTTATACGAGATTAACTTTTTTCCTAATTCTTCTTAAAGTGTATTGACATATAGTTGATTTACAATGTTTTGTTAATCTCAGGTGTACAGCAAAGTGGTTCAGTTATATATAGATATAGATATATAAAACACACACACATATATATACATATTCTTTTTCAGATTCTTTTCCTTTATAGATTATTATAAAATATTGAGTATAGCTCCCTATGCTATACAGTAGGTGCTTGTTGGTTATCTATTTTATATATAGTGGTGGTTATTTAGTTTCCAAGTCATGTCTGACTCTTTGCAACCCCATGGACTGTAAACCACTAGGCTCCTCTGTCCATGGGATTTCCCAGGCAAGGATACTGAAGTAGGTAGCCATTTTCTTCTTCAGGGGATCTTCCCGACCCAGAGATCAAACCCAAGTCTCTTATGTCTCCTGGATTGACAGGCAAGTTCTTTACCACTGAGCCACCTGGGAAGCCCTATAAAGGCGTTAACTGGTGTTACTATATTTAACATATCCCTCAAAATCAGCCTGTGTTTGTAACCCTGGGTCTTGGAAAATGCGGACACCTCTGCCCCGTACCTTTCCTGTCCCTTAGGTGAGTAACTACCACCTCATTGTAGACATTTGGGCTTAAAAAAAAAATTATATATATATATATATATATATATACATACTCAAATGCTTGAGAAGACCACAAAACTGATTTGTATGGGAGAGGAATGGACCACCCCTCACATTACTGACCCATAAGAGCTGAATCCCACTTATGGGTCATGGGAACTTCCTGGATACGTGCCTGTTAAGTCACTTCAGTCATGTCTGACTCTATGACACCATGGTCTGTAGCCTGCCAGGCTCTCTGTCCATGGGATTCTCCAGGCAAGAATACTAGAGTGGGTACCATGCCCTCCTCCAGGGGATCTTCCCAACCCAGGGATCAAAAGAGTAATGAGCAGTGAGGCCCCTTCATCATTCTGGTAAATTCCCTGGCAAAGCAGATGCAAGACCTGTGGTCTAAAATATTCTGGAATGTATACCCCCATAATGGTGGGGTGGGGTGAGGTGGGCAGAGGGCTGGGGTGATGTGAGAGGTGGGGTGGGAGGGGCTGAGTTCTTGTCAATCCCTTACTTGCAACTCCAAAGCCAAAAATTAGCTCAAAGCTCAAAGTTGGTCACAATTGACTTGGCTAAAATAACGTGAGGCTACTAGTAAGCTCTATCCCACTTGGTGCAAATGTTCATGCATTTCAATGAAGAATTATTAATGTGTTTGATTTCTGGATTCTGCCTCAGGTCCTGTTGAGAATGTTATATAATATAAAATCCAAAAGAAGGACAGGCTGAATTGTAGCCCGAAGGGTTTTAACTAAAGGACTGTGGAACTGTTTCATTTCTCAACAATTAATTAAGTTAAAACAAAATTTCACGTCTGTCCTTCAGAAGAGATTATGGTCCCCTTTCAAAGAAGCCCAGTGGGAGTATAAAATAAGAAATTAACAGGAGGATTCATAGTCATTCTTTTTTTTTTTTTTTTTAACTTTGGCTGCACTGGGTCTTCATCGCTGCATGGACTTTTTCTAGTAGCAGAGAGTGGGGGCTTCTCATTGTTGTGGCTTCTCCTGTTGTAGAGTACGGGCTCTAGGGCTCAAAGGCTCAATAGGTGCAGTGCACAGGTTTAGTTTAGGGATATTGGTTCCTGGATCAGGGATCAAACCCATGTTATGTTCCCTGAATTGGCAGATGGGTTCTTAGCCAATGGACCACCAGGCAAGTCCCCTCATAGCCACTCCTGATCATGTGATCTGCGGTCAGTGTTCCTGGTATGTACCTGGGATGTACCTCCTGGGATGTGCCTTGTCTTCGTTCCCTCAGAGCAGATTTTGCCAATCAGAGCAATGCAAACGTGTTTCGAGGCAAAACCTACTCCCTGAGATCCTGAGTGTTTTGGTCCCTGGGGGCCAACTGTCAGTTCCAACTCATTCTGTCTTTTCCAAGTCCCCACACCCTGCTTGCTTTTGGCAAAAGATGCTCAGGCATCAGCAGGCCGACATGGGGGTTCGCAACTCACATAAAACTTTTCTTGTCTTCCGAAACATGACCCGCATTCACAGAGAGGAAAACCAACAACTACTACCCACAGTTCTTCACATTCATTTGGCTCATTGTGCAGACTTCATTAACAGTGCTCCATTAAATTCAGGGAATAACATGGTAACCATATTTAAGTTCTATGTTCTAAAAATCAGTATGAGTTCTGTAGAGGCTATGGAAGCAGAAATCATTTTATGGATTTATTAATATTCAGAAACTTGATGAATATTTTCCTGAACTGTGCAGTATTGTGACCAAAGCAAAATGGATTAATATACTATTAGGCAATCAGAGGCCAGCTAGAAGGTTAAATTAGAACTGTCATCATATTTCTTCTGGTTTTTGTAGTTGCTAGACTTAAAAATGGTTCCTAAGAAAACAAGCCATTTCCAGAAATAAATAATGGTGATCATAGTCCAAGATTTGCTAACATTTGGTTGTTCAGTCGCTATGTCGACTAAATTAGGTGCATGTATCTTCAATGATGGTTTTCTCTGGAGTTTTGGGGTTAACAGATACACACTACTACATATAAAATAAATAAACAGAAAGGGTTTATTGCACGGAGAACTCTACTTAATGTTATGTAATAATATATATGGGAAAAGAATGTGAAAAAGAATCGTTGTTCAGTCACTAAGTCACATCAGACTTGTGACCCCATGGACTTCAGCACACCAGGCTCCCCTGTGCTTCACTCTCTCCCAGAGTTTGCTCAAACTCATGTTCATTGAGTTGATGATGCCATCCAACCATCCCACCCTCTGTCACCCTCTTCTCCTCCTGTCCTCAATCTTTCCCAGCATCAGGGTCTTTCTGAATGAGTCAGCTCTTTGCATCAGGTGGCCAGAGTATTGGAGCTTCAGCATCAGCCTTTCCAATGAATATTCGAGGTAAATTTCCTTTAGGATTGACTGGTTTGGTAATAGGTATTCTAATTTATTATTAAGAGTAGCTACTTCAAAAGCCAAAAAAAAACCACTTAATTCTGCATAGCACAAGCAGAGTGCCTGGGAAATGAGATGTTTGCCAGTCATAGCCTTGGCTTTTTTGAGAAATGTGCTCATTCTTTCAACATACCTTTACTGAACCTTCCCTGGTGGCTCAGATGGTAAAGAGTCTGCCTGCAATGCAGGAGACCTGGGTTGGGAAGATTCCCTGGAGAAGGGAATGGCAACCCAGTCTAGAGTCCTTGCCTGGGGAATCTCAAAGATAGAGAAGCCTGGCAGGCTGCAGTCTAGGGGGTCCCAAAGAGTTGGACACAACAGAGCTACTAACACTTTTCACTTACTGAATCTTTACCATGTGTCAGAGGCAGGGTTAGGTATTGGAAAAATAAAGTGAATGAGACATACCATCTCTTCCCTTGAGGTGGGATGGATTTGAGAACATTGAATAGAAAGAACAAAGAAAACCTCTAGGACTTAATGATATAATATCTCAAACTGTACTTTCATTTTCTCTCACGGGTAGAGACTGAGTCTTACTTCCGTTCTTTTAATTCCTGGCACAGCTGTGGGCTTACAGAATATAGTTGGGCTAATTAGTTGAAATGAAAGCTGCAAAGAAATTAATGAATTTATCATTAAGTGAACTACAGGGCAAGTCCCTCAGGGCAAGGAGGTTTTTTCTTTTTCTTTTTTTTCTAATTTATCATCTCATGGCAAGCTTGCCCTTGCCACAAAGAGCTCTCAAAAAAGTACTGAGTGGGACTTCCCAGGTGGTCCAGTGGTTAAAGATTCTGCACTTCCAGTGCAGGGGACACAGGTTTGATTTCTGGTCCGGGAGCTAAGATTCCACATGCCTGCATGGCCAAATAAACAATTTTAAAGTAGTGAGTGAATGAGCCTGAGTTTTTCTGGTATTCTTCCTAGAATTTAGCTAGGTCCCTAAAGCCTATCTTGATATACAAAGTATACTATGATCCTGCTATATGCTGAGTTTTCCCCATATGCACTCTGCTAGGTTACCATGGTGATTATAACATATCACGGCCTTTCAGTTATTTTCTTCTAGTTGCAACATAACTACTTCTGTGCTCCATATGTAGAATAAGAACTGGGAATACAATAATAACATTCAAATCTGAGTGTCATTTAAAAACCAAGAATAACATTTTAACTTGTGGTATCATGTCCTGATCATGGAATCTTAAACTGTCCCTTTCATCCCCAATGTTAGTGCCCATCTATCATTTTAAGGACATAGAAAAATATTTGAAATCTGGAAAGTAATACTAATTATACCATTGGCATAAGAATAAAAACTCCTCTATTACACCCCCAATCATTAGGTTGATATTAAAACCCTAAAGTAAACG
>SJXQ01006754.1:0-34236 GCA_006408695.1 Aepyceros melampus | reverse complement strand
ATCTTTAAACTTTTATTATTTCAAAAATGTAAAGATGATAACACATGCTATTTGAGGTGTTAGGAGTGAAAATCTCTCATATGGACAGGGGAATTACTGAAATTCAGTTCAAAAATAATTCTGGGTTTATTCATATGGCCAAATTATTTTGTCTTCTTTTTGCATCATACTTTTGATAGCTACATTCCGGTTTCTTTTTTGGCTCTGCAAACTATTCATAAATGTTTTGGTTATTGAGTACCATAGTAACTGTGTCATGAGATAATTGCTCTAGCAGTCAAGTAGTCAAGTTCCCAATCACGATACGATGCCTCTGGACAAGTGGGCTTTCATGTGTGTGATTGCAGGTCAACTTGGTGTGTTCACTTATTAATATTTTAAACACAATTATGCTTTTAAAAAAGTGGGGGAGGGGGGAGAAAAATGCTGCTCTGAGACTTCTTTGCTGGCTTAAATTTATTTCTCCAGGTCCAAGTAAGGAGTGCTTTTTTTCAAGTGACATCATACATAAGATGAATTTTCCACTTTTCACGTTCAGCTTGTTTTCCCCAAGGGGTCAGATAGGTAAAAGAGGAATGGACATGACCGCTGAGTATGCTTTAGATCTTTGAATTTATTAGATCGATCAAGGCGAAAGATTTATTTTTTTTCATTTTATAACTTTTCAGTATTTTGTTTAAGCAAAGAAAAAAAAAGGCCCAAAACTCTAATCAATGATGGTAGAACTTTCTCCAAAATATCTCACTGGGATTTCTTTGGAAGGAATGATGCTAAAACTGAAGCTCCAGTACTTTGGGCACCTTATGCGAAGAGTTGACTCATTGGAAAAGACCCTGATGCTGGGAGGGATTGGGGGCAGGAGGAGAAAGGGACGACCGAGGATGAGATGGCTGGATGGCATCACAGACTCAATGGACGTGAGTCTGAGTGAACTCCGGGAGTTGGTGATGGACAGGGAGGCCTGGCGTACTGCGATTCATGGGGTCGCAAAGAGTTAACTGTGGTGTTGGAGAAGACTCTTGAGAGTCCCTTGGACTGCAAGGAGATCCAACCAGTCCATTCTGAAGGAGATCAACCCTGGGATTTCTTTGGAAGGAATGATGCTAAAACTGAAGCTCCAGTACTTTGGGCACCTTATGCGAAGAGTTGACTCATTGGAAAAGACCCTGATGCTGGGAGGGATTGGGGGCAGGAGGAGAAAGGGACGACCGAGGATGAGATGGCTGGATGGCATCACAGACTCAATGGACGTGAGTCTGAGTGAACTCTGGGAGTTGGTGATGGACAGGGAGGCCTGGCGTGCTGTGATTCATGGGGTCGCAAAGAGTCAGACACGACTGCGCGACTGAACTGAACTGATGAAATACTTTGGTGTTAGATAAATCACAGAATGGAAGAGAATTTTAAGAAAATGATTCAAATGTTTTACTGTCTCTTTGTGTTTGATAGTCAACTCTATTTTAGGAAGTCCCTTTTAAGCTCTGGGAATGTAAAACAATTACCTTTCAAACCACTGAAGTGCAACCTGAATATAGTTAACACCTCATCTGGCTTCCAGGTGTAAATTAACCTTGTATACAGGCCATTAGGAATACTTAATGATCTTTTATTTGTGAATCATCAACATTCCAAAATTTGACTAACTGTAATAAAAGATAAGCAATGCAATAAAAATTCTTGAATGCAATTAGGAAACAGGCATTATTTTTCTGATTTCATTATAATATGCAACATAATTTCCCCTGATCCCCAAGTCAATGAATTTCTGTATTAATTCTCTTTAGAAGACCACTCTAATAATGTAAGGAATCAGTACCCACCCACCTGCCATCACTTCAAATGCACATCCAACAGTCGGAAATCCAGGGGTTCCCAAATATTCCCCCGTCAGCCCACAGGCCTTCTGCTGGCGAGGAGACAGCAGAGGACACAGGAGAGCACATCAGGAAGGGAGAAAGAGTCTCAACAGCTCTGTGGTGGTGTCCCACCAAGGTATTTTCTAGTAGAATGCTTGAACAACACATGGATTTGACATTAGCTCTATTAACTTCTCTGGTGGCTTAGACAGTAAAGAATCTGCCTGTAATATAGAAGAATTGGGTTTGATCCCTGGGTCAAGATGATCTCCTGGAGAAGGAAATGGCTACCAATTCCGTACTCTTGTCTGGAGAATTCAATGGACAGAGGAGCCTGGGGGGCTACTGTCCATGGGTTGCAAAGAGCTGGACACAAGTGAGTGACTAACACTTCCAGTTTGCTTTTCTATTAACTGACACCAACAAAAATCTTTTTCTTTCTTTCCCTCTCTCCTCACTTTTCCCGCTCTTCCTCTTTTTCTCCTTCCTCTGTTCATTCCTCATCTGTCTCTTTCTGATTTTGGTCTCCTTTTGTGTCTGGGTCCTCTACTGTCCCTCTTCCCTTGTCCTCTCTCCCTGCACTCTCCCTTTGAGAGCACACTGTGTACATCATCCCAGTTCTCCTTCTCCATCCCTGATCTCTTTTCACGTCCAATCCACTGGTCACTGCTGCCTGCAGGACACTTTCAGCTATGGTTCTTTAAATCCTGTGGATTCCATTTCTTGTTTATTGAACTCATCTCCCCCTCATTCCTCAAACCTGCTCTTGATCATTACTTTCTTATTTCAGTGAGTAGTCTCACCAGTCTTTCAGATATCTATGTCTTAATCCTTTCTATAATCTTTGATGACTCCCTTGCCTTTTCTTCCTACATCCATCTGATCAAGCATGAACCCTCCTGACTACTTTTGTTACATCCTTAAATCTCTCTTTTCATTTCTTTTCTAATATTAAGTGTAGAGCCCTATGATAATTTATCTAAATTCATTTTCACTTCTCCACTTGTCCTTACTGATCCATCCTTTATACCATGTCAAGATACCCATGGTGTCACAAGATTCCTAACATACTACAATGAGCATTTCATCTTCTCATCAAAAACCTTAAAGGACAACCTGGTATTGTTATTGTTCAGTCTCTCAGTCATGTCCGACACTTTGGGATCCCATGGACTGCAGCATAACAAGCTTCCCTGTCGTTCACCATCTCCTGGAGTTTGCTCAAACTCATGTCCATTGAGTTGGTGATGCCATCCCACCATCTCATCTTTTGTTGGTCCCTTCTCCTCCCGCCTTCAATCTTTCCCAGCATCAGGGTCTTTTCCAATGAGTCAGTTCTTCACATCAGGTGGCCAAAGTATTGGAGCTTCAGCTTCAGCATCAGTCCTTCCAATGAATATTCATGGTTGATTTCCCATAGGATTGACTGGTTTGATCTCCTTGCAGCCCAGGGGATCTTGGTCTTCTCCAACATCGTAGTTCAAACACATCACTTCTTCAGTGCTCAGCCTTCTGTGTGGTCCAACTCTCACATCCATACATGACTACTGGAGAACCATAGCTTTGACTGTGTGGACCTTTGATGACAAAGTCATGTCTCTGCTTTTTAATATGCTATCTAGGTTTGTCATGGCTTTTCTTCCAAGGAGCAAGCATCTTAATTTCATGGCTGCAGTCACCATTTGGAGTGATTTTGGAGCCCAAGAAAATAAAGTCTGTCACTGTTTCCATTGTTTGCCGATCTATTTGCCGTGAAGTGACGGGACCAGATGCCATGATCTTTGTTTTCCTTTTTTTTAAATTTAAATTTATTTATTTTAATTGGAGGCTAATTACTTTACAATATTGTATTGGTATTGCCATTCATCAACATGAGTCCACCACAGGTGTACACGTGTTCCCCATCCTGAACCCCCCTCCCACCTCCCTCCCCATACAATCCCTCTGGGTCATCCCAGTGCACCTTAATTTCTAAGTGATGTCTGACTCTTGTGATTCCATGGACTGTAAGCCCTCCAGGCTCCTCTGTCCATGAAATACTCCAGGCAAGAATACTAGAGTGGGTTGCCATTTCCTTCTCCAAGAGATCTTCCCGACCCAGGAATTGAACTCGGGTCTCCTGCATTGCAAGCAGATTCTTTACTGACTGAGCCAACAGGATTAGGGTTAAGGTTAGGGTTAATGTAAATAAAGTGTAATCTTATAAAAGTCTCATTCACATTCTTAACCCATTATCCAATCAATGATTAGGTTATGGTAAAGATAAAATTGTATACATTTAACCTAATAGATCCTATAATAACATGGCAACTTTTTCTCAAAGAAGTAAAATTTTTTATGCTGTCTGCCATTTTTTTGTATTTCTTCTGTATTCCATGAGTGCTCAGAGTATTCTGGTTGAGAATCTCTCTTGAATGAGACAAAATCAGTTTATATGGCAGGCAGAACCATTTCCCACAATAAATAATCAAGCCCCTCAGAAAAGTGTCTGTTTCTATGACTGGTGCAGGAAATGTACAAGAGCCTGGAATATACCAGAAAGCAAGGAAGCAATCAAAAATCTATGGGGTTATATTTAAAAAAAGATTTAATAGCTAATTTGGATGGATTTTTTAAAGTTGACTGAAATTATTATAACACGTAAGATATATTAAAACTATGAGTGCATTAACAATAGGAAAAGTAAAATCCAAAAAGCTTGGTCACTTTTGAAGGGTATGAGAGCATAAACTCACTCTAAACATTGATTGATAAAGAGAAAGAAACAAACTATCCTGCCTTTCCTGACAAACTGTAATTCAGACTAGCATCACTATGAACAAAGCTTAGCAGACTTAGGAAATCAATAGTGATGGATTTCCATTTGAGCTATCTCAAATCCTGAAAGATGATGCTGTGAAAGTGCTGCACTCAATATGTCAGCAAATTTGGAATACTCAGCAGTAGCCACAGGACTGGAGGAGGTCAGTTTTCATTCCAATCCCAAAGAAAGGCAATGTCAAAGAATGCTCAAACTACCACACAATTGTACTCATCTCACACGCTAGTAAAGTAATGCTCAAATTCTCCAAGCCAGTCTTCAACAGTACATGAACTGTGAACTTCCAGATGTTCAAGCTGGTTTTAGAAAAGGTAGAGGAACCAGAGATCAAATTGCCAACATTCACTGGATCATTGAAAAAGCAAGAGAGTTCCAGAAAAACATCTACTTCCGCTTTATTAACTATGCAAAGCGTTTGACTGTGTGGATCACAATAAACTGTGGAAAATTCTGAAAGAGATGGGAATACCAGACCACCTGACCTGGCTCTTGAGAAATCTGTATGCAGGTCAGGAAGCAACAGTTAGAACTGGACATGGAACAACAGACTGGTTCCAAATAGGAAAAGGAGTCCATCAAGGCTGTATATTGTCACCCTGCTTATTTAACTTATATGGAGAGTACATCATGAGAAATGCTGGGCTGGAAGAAGCACAAGCTGGAATCAAGATTGCCGGGAGAAATATCAATAACCTCAGATATGCAGACGCCCACCCTTATGGCAGAAAGCGAAGAAGGACTAAAGAGCCTCTTGATGAAAGTGAAAGAGGAGAGTGAAAAAGTTGGCTTAAAGCTCAACATTCAGAAAACAGATCATGGTATCCGATCCCATCACTTCATAGGAAATAGATGGGTAAAGAGTGGAAACAGTGGTTGACTTTATTTTTTTGGGCTCCCAAATCACTGCAGATGGTGATTGCAGCCATGAAATTAAAAGAGGCTTACTCCTTGGAAGGAAAGTTATGACCAACCTAGAATGCATATTAAAAAGCAGAGACATTACTTTGCCATAAAAGATCCATCTAGTCAAGGCTATGGTTTTTCCAGTGGTCATATATGGATATGAGAGTTGGAATATAAAGAAAGTGGAGTGCCGAAGAATTGATGCTTTTGAACTGTGTTGTTGGAGAAGACTCTTGAGAGTCCCTTGGACTGCAAGAAGATCCAAGCAGTCCATTCTAAAGGAGATCAGTTCTGGGTGTTCACTGGTAGGACTGATGTTGAAGCTGAAACTCCAGTACTTTGGCCACTTGATGCGAAGAGCTGACTTGTTTGAAAGGACCCTGACACTGGGAAAGACTGAGGGCAGGAGGAGAAGGGGATGACAGAGGATGAGATATTTGGATGGCATCACCGACTCAATGGACATGGGTTTGGGTGGACTCCGGGAACTGGTGATGGACAGGGAGGCCTGGCGTGCTGCGGTTCATGGGTCACAAAGAGTTGGACACAACTGAGTAACTGAACTGAACTGAACAGCTGATGAGAAAAATGTCTGCTTTATAGATGCATTTCAGTCAATAAATGCAGAAAGAAATAAAGAACAAAGCCATCACCGTTGGCAACCCCTAATGAAATAACGAATCTAGGGAATGATCATCAACACTGCCTAAAACATTTGGTGAAGGGTTGATAGAGGATCTTCCTAAGAGATGGATTAGACTGGGAACACGAAAACCCTCTGATGATAAAAATAGAGATAGCAGATATCATGTACCTTCTAATGGTACATAGGAAGTACGCTATCCTACCCATGAAATATACTTGCCAACATATAGGAAATGAATCTGTTCAAGCCTTTAAACCTAACCAATTTTTAAGAAATATAGAAGAGTAACATGTTATATGAAACCATGGAATCAATAAGCAAATTCCAAAATGTAAGATATTATATAGAACAAATGACTCAATTTTTATTATAAACAGACATCAAGAGAAAAAACGTAGCTAAAACTATAAAAATTAAATTATTTAACATATGGTGATGAGTTTTGGGGAGACATTTCATCCATATGTAATATGTCAACTTCAGTTCTTGATTTGAACAAAGCAACTTTGTAAAATACAGCTTTGAGGCAATTGCAGAAACTTGAAGGTAGACAAGAGTATTAGATGATATTAAGGAATTACAGACAATTTTAAGGTATGAGCATGGCATTATTAAAATGAACTTATTTCTCAGAGATACAAATGATGTGTTTATAAATATATGGCCCAGCAATCCCACTGCTGGGCATACACACCAAGGAAACCAAAACTGGTTTCCAGAACTGGTACACCAGAGACACATGTACCCCAATGTTCATCGCAGCACTGTTTACAATAGCCAGGACATGGAAGCAACCTAGATGTCCATTGGCAGACAATTGGATAAGAAAGCTGTGGTACATATACACATGGAATATTTCCCAGCTATTAAAAAGAATGCATTTGAATCAGTTCTAATGAGGTGATGACACTGAAGCCTATTATACAGAGTAAAATAAGTCAGAAAGAAAAACACCAATACCGTATATTAATGCATATATATGGAATTTAGAAAAATGGTAATGATGACCCTATATATGAGACAGCAAAAGAGACACAGATGTAGAGAACAGACTTTTAGACTCTGGGAGAAAGTGAGAGTGGGATGATTTGAGAGAATAACATTGAAACATGTATATTATCATATGTGAAATAGATCACCTGTCTAGGTTCGATGCATGAGACAGGGTGCTCAGGGCTGGTGCACTGGGATGACCCAGAGGGATGGGATGGGGAGGGAGGTGGGAGGGGGTTCAGGATGGGGAACACATCTACACCCATGGCTGATTCATGTCAACGTATGGCAAAAACCGCTACAATATTGTAAAGTAATTAGCCTCCAATTAAAATAAATAAAAACTTAAAAGTATATCATATCTGAGATTTATTTAAAATAATATAGCTGAGGAGGAAAAAGTGGAGAGTATAAATGACATAAAGTTGGCATATGTTGATTGTTGTTAAATCTGGATGTGGAGATTTGGGGATTTATTGTATTTTTTAAACCTTTCCCTGAAGTTTTTCCTTAATGGTAGGAAAATGTACACAGGAAATAAACGTGGGAAGTACATACTGGAAGATATTATACCTATACTCTTATTAACTGTTTCAGAAAATGAAAAAACTGAGCAATAGAATGACATTTGTGAAACATTAAATGTGTTACAGGTAGTGATGTACTGGTAAATGGCTTTCTTCTAAAGAAGAAAACCCTGATTTGTAGTGTTTGCCAGTTTGCACACTGTAAATCTGCCCATCGTGGCTGATTTCAAGCTATTGGGTAACATCACTGAATGTGGACTTTGAAAGAGATAAGTTGTCTCTGTGGCCAGCTGCATGCAGCCCACTACTAGGACAGATGCCAGAAAAGCATTAGTTTCTGGAGCCAGACTCTCGGTCAGATGCCAACACGAACACGCGCTGTCTGTGGTTATCTTACCAGTTTATTGAGCCTTGGTTTCTCCTTTGTTAAATGAAATCCTGCTGCATTCAGAAAAGAGATCACACATGTAATGGACCTGGTGCGGTTCCAGTTACACCGTGAGAGGTCCTTCATGTTATTATCCTTTCTTCTCTTCAAGCTAAAATAGAACAGAGGACTCCTGACTTGGGGTAGTTTCAAAGTTTCCAAAGAAAGGAATGAAGCGGATCATCTTTTCAGAGGGCTTCCTGCCCAGAATTTCTATAATTAGTTAAAATTGCAGATTTCAGGTGACGTGTCCCAAACCTGCCAGAAGTTCACCAAGCTCTAATGTGGTTGAATATTATTAGGTAGGCTGGCAAGCTGACGTGAGACGATCGTGACTAGAATAGAACTATCCGCTACAGGTAACTCTGTCCACTGTGATCTGGCACTGCAGACACATGGGAAGAATTAAGTATTATCTTAGAACTGGCATGGTAAAAAGCCTATAACCTGCTTAATCTTCTCTTAGGGAATGTTAAGACATCCTGAGATGTTTTGGCATGAATAAGCATAACGGTTATGTTGGCAAATTGGAAATGTTTCCATTCACAATTTTGATGACTGTTTGTTATTAATAATAGTAGCATTTTACTTTCCAAAATCTTCATTTAAATTGGTGATTAACCATGGTTTCAGTTACTGAAACAGGAATTTTTCCATTGTTTCCTGAAATCCTTATTTTTTTGTGTGTAGAAACCTAAGGTTAAGGTCATCACTGATTAGACAGAAATGATGCAGCTTTCAGAATTAGTGAATTATATGCATATATAAAAATCTTTTTTGAGTTCATTTTAACAAAGGCTAGAGAGAAGCTGAATTATGAATTAAGACCACATTTAGAATCTGGAGACAAGAATACCAAAGGCATTTGAAATGAGATTTATGTGGGTAGGGTGATGTGTTTCTAATGGGAATACAACTTGGGGGTATGTTTTCCCCTCTGAAAGAGAGTTGCATGAATCATAACTTTACATTTTTCAGATTTCTGAGCAAATACTTATGAATAAGCAGTATGTTGTATTATCCATCTGAAATGGACTCAATCTCCTTTGATTTTTAAAAGAATAGTTTTCTTCCAGTAAATGAAAACCTTTGCCCCTTGGAAATTTGAACTTCCTCTTTGTTTAAAATAATGCTATTTATCCTAAATTTAATTTAATAGATCACAATAAAAATGCTTTTAGAAATAAAATGAAACAAAATAGAGTAGAAAATAGAGTGTGAATAGTATTTTCTGAAACTGAGGATTCAATTGTGTATGTATGTGTGCGTACATTCTAAGTCATGAAGTAAAATTTCTTTTTCAATGAGCCGCAGTAAAAAAGAGCACATTTTTAAATGTTTCAAAATGTACAATAAAAAAATCCTGAAAATAAAATAACTCTTCCTCTTATAGTACATATCAAAATGTATCTAGATTAACAGATCTTCTTGGAATGTTGTTGTTGCTTTAAATAGAATTACCCTGGACTTAGTGGGGTCTGGGGCAGTTGTGAGTCTCCCAGTTCTGCCCGGGTCTCACTGGGAACAACAGAGATCAGTAAGGAGAGGGGAGCTGCGCTTTTGTGGGGGAAGTGCTTATGGAGATGAACCTTCTGTCTGCTTTCATTTCTTTCTCTCTTAAGCAGGAAGGATACTATTACTTGGCCTGTCCATATATATATACACACACACGTGTATATATGTATATGTAATTTACTATAGAAGAGTACATTTATTATATTATAGTCTTGTGTATCAGCCCTATTATCTCAATTAGATTTCAAGACTTATAAGGTCAGGAGTTTTGCCTTAAGCTTTCTTTATCTTCTCACCCAGCATGTGTCTGGCACACACAGTAGCAGATGCTTCCTAAGTAATTACTGTTAATAGTGGAAATGGCTAAAGTTCATCCTAACATGGTATTTGACCATATTTATTTATATGTTTATATATTTATTCATGTTGTATCTTCCACAAAATTTGCTGCAATTTATGGCATGAACAGAAAAATAGTGGCTGAATTATAAATTAAAAATTCTATACATATACACATTTGTAAATACATATTTATACACATACACATGCATTCTTATCATAAATAAAAGTAAAGTCAGAAGAAAAATGTAAATAATCAGACTCTTCAAGTTCCTTCGTAATTCTCTCTTTGAGCCTCATTCTTGCATCTGAACTACCCAGTTGGTGAAGTGAAAAAGAATGTCAGCTGCATGCATGCTCAGTCCTGTCTGACTCTGTGTGACCCCATGGACTGTAGCCTGCCAGGCTCCTCTGTCCATGGGATTCTCCAGGTGAGAGTACTGGAGTGGGTTGCCATTTCCCTCTCCAGGGGATCTTTTCAACCCAGGTATCAAACCCACATCTCCTGCATTGTCAGGCAGATTCTTTACTTCTGTGCAACCTGGGAAGCACTATGTCAGTTACTTAATTTTTATTATTAAAACGAGACCCCCTCAGAGGAGACAAAGGTTTCTTTGTATACACAAGAACATGACTAAAAGGCATTTCTCACGTGAAGTTTCATATAGGAGACAATAAGTATAGGCTAGAGAATATCCACACCATCACTCCTAAAGAAATTGTGGTAATAGATTTTATTTCTGTTACTTCTGCTCCACCATAAAGGTGGAGGGCTCAGTGATAAAACCCAGCAAAAGTTAAATCTGTAAAAAGACAGGAAAGTGTGGTCCAATAAGTTAATTTTTTTCTATTCTAAAGATATTTAGAATATTTATTTATAAGAAGATTATTTAAGCAGTCTCCCTGAGTATCATTTACCCCAAACAGATTTTTTTTAACTAGATGGGATCGTAGAGAGTGTACAATTACATTTTCTGGCAAACATGGAGCTCATAGGCAGTTAGGGTTGTTGGCTGAAAAAAAAGCCATCTGCTTTAGAAAAAGTTATGATTAAGAGATCAAATCAAAATTCTTTGATGGAAATTGGTAACTTTACCAAGGTTCTTATCTCAAGTCAGGAACTTCATCTCCACACAATAATGAACTGTTCTGTGCAACGTTTTCAAGGTTGAAATCCACAGTATCATTCCAAGCAGTTTCAAAATATGTGGGAATAGTTTTTGTCTATGCTTTGCTTGTATTTTCTTTATGTCACTGCTGCTGCTAAGTCATTTCAGTCATGTCCGACTCTGTGCGACCCCATAGACAGCAGCCCACCAGGCTCTCCCGTCCCTGGGATTCTCCAGGCAAGAACACTGGAGTGGGTTGCCATTTCCTTCTCTAATGCATGAAAGTGAAAAGTGAAAATGAAGTTGCTCAGTCGTGTCTGACTCTAGCGACCCCATGGACTGCAGCTTACCAGGCTCCTCCGTCCATGGAGTTTTCCAGGCTAGAGTACTGGAGTGGGGTGCCATTGCCTTCTCCGTATGGCACTGCTAATCACCAGCTTTTGTTCAATCTAGTACTAATATTATTTTGTTAGGCTTTGTGTATATCACAGAGTCCTATTAGTTTTCATGCTAAAATGGACAAGAAATCTGGAAGTGAATTTGAAACACCAAGGACCTAGTCTTTGGGAGCACCAAATAGGATTGTTAGAATGCTCAGATATTTATGAGTCATCTACTTCAAACAGTGATAGAAGAATCATTTCTACAACTTAAAGTCTATAATAAACATTATCTCAAGTACAGGTGGGCCACAAACATGGGAGTAACAAGAAAGAGTTCAGGCAGCTCTGGGAGGACTCATATGAAACCTGTGATTAAACACAGGGGATGGAATAGAGGAAGTTGGACTGGGGCTTCAGAGCAGTTTGGGGAAGCAAAAGAATGGCAAATAGGAATGAAGGAAGATATCTAGGAATGATAAGGTAAATGTTACTCCTCATTTACTTGGAGGGAAAGTAGGCTCTTAAAAATGAGAGGTGGGAAGAGTAAGGAAGAGATAATGAAATAGAATATCTTGGGCTGGTTCTACTGAACCTAAGGAAGGGTCATTTTCAGGAAAACATGAAACAGCTACCAGACTGCCATTTTATTTTTTAAATATTGTGCATCTGAATCATTTGAGGGAAATAAAAGTTGTTTAATTGTGTATGGGGGAGGGGAAGCTAACAGACAACTGTTTTGAAAAATTAAGTTTTTGACTCCAATTTGTTTTATAATAATCAGGGGGCTTAGTTGCTAGTCATGAAGCTGTTTACAGCAGAAAAGAAACTTATTAGAAAAACATTGTGGAGCTCACAGACTTGCCACAAAGTCTGCAGAACCAGATTCCGGACAAATGGAAGAAGCTAGAAACAGAGCTTAGTTTCATGCCCTGGAATCTGCATGGTCTTAGCCTCAAAGAAGGCTAAGAAAATGAAAATCTGGCATTTGGGGCTCTTAGTCCATTTGGGCTACTATAACAGAATTACTGCAGACATTCCTTTCTCATAGTTCTAGAGGCTGGAAGTCTGAGATCAGAGTGCAAGCATAGTAAGACTCTGGTGAGAGACCTCTTCTGGGCTGCAGACTATAGATTTCTCCTTGTATCTTCGCATGCAGAGACCAGAGAGAGGAAGCAAGCTCTCCTGTGACCCTTATAAAACCTCGAGACCTGTTCATGAGAACTCTACTGCCGTGACTTCATCTCATCCTAATTACTTCCCAAAGATCTTACCTACTGATCAGTTCAGTTCAGTTCAGTTGCTCAGTCATGTCTGACTCTTTGTGACCCCATGGACTGCAGCACACCAGGCTTCCAAGTCCATCAGCAATTCTTGGAGCTTGCTCAAACTCATGTTCATCAAGTTGGTGATGCCATCCAACCATCTCTCCTCTATCGTCCTCTTCTCCTCCTGCCTTCAATCTTTCCCAGCATCACGGTCTTCTCTAATGAGTCAGTTCTTTGCATCAGGTGGCCGAAGTATTGAAGCTTCCACTTTAGCATCAGTCCTTCTAATCAATATTCAGGACTGATTTCCTTTAGGATTGACTGTTTTGATCTCCTCGCAGTCCAAGGGACTCTCAAAAGTCTTCTCCAACACCATAGTTCAAAAGCATCAATTCTTTAGTACTCAGCTTTCTTTATGGTCCAGCTCTCACATCCATACATGACTACTAGAAAAACTATAGCTTTGACTATACAGACTTTGACTATATGATACCTACTGATACCATTGCATTAAATGGTACAGTTTCAACATATGACTTTTGGAGTGACATAAACATTCAATCCATAGCAAGTGCTTATAGGAAGGAGCAAACTTTGCCCCCAGCCAAGACTAGTAAGGTGTGAACTCCTGAAAGAGACATAAGGTTCAGATTCTGGGCTGCCTTATCCCAGAGAAGACAACTGTACTAAATCTTTCAGTCAGTCAGTCAGTCAGTCCAGTCACTCAGTCGTGTCTGAGTCTTTGCAACCCCATGAATCGCAGCACGCCAGGCCTTCCTGTCCATCACCAACTCCCAGAGTTCACTCAGACTCATGTCCATCAAGTCAGTGATGCCATCCAGCCTTCTCATCCTCGGTCGTCCCTTTCTCCTCCTGCCCCCAATCCCTCCCAGCATCAGGGTCTTTTCCAATGAGTCAACTCTTTGCATGAGGTGGCCAAAGTACTGGAGCTTCAGCTTTGGCATCATTCCTTCCAAAGAAATCCCAGGGCTGATCTCCTTCAGAATGGACTGGTTGGATTTCCTTGCAGTCCAAGGGACTCTCAAGAGTCTTCTCCAACACCACAGTCCAAAAGCATCAATTCTTCTGTGCTCAGCCTTCTTCACAGTCCAACTCTCACATCCATACATGACCACAGGAAAAACCATAGCCTTGACTAGATGGACCTTAGTTGGCAAAGTAATGTCTCTGCTTTTGAATATGCTATCTAGGTTGGTCATAACTTTCCTTCCAAGGAGTAAGCGTCTTTTAATTTCATGGCTGCAGTCACCATCTCCAGTGATTTTGGAGCCCCCGAAAATAAAGGCTGACACTGTTTCCCCATCGATTTCCCATGAAGTGGTGGGACCAGTTGCCATGATATTAGCTTTCTGAATGTTGAGCTTTAAGCTAACTTTTTCTCTCTCCACTTTCACTTTCATCAACAGGCTTTTTAGTTCCTCTTCACTTTCTGCCATAAGGGTGGTGTCATCTGCATATCTGAGGTTATTGATATTTCTTTCCAATGAGTCAACTCTTTGCATGAGGTGGCCAAAGTACTGGAGCTTCAGCTTTGGCATCATTCCTTCCAAAGAAATCCCAGGGCTGATCTCCTTCAGAATGGACTGGTTGGATTTCCTTGCAGTCCAAGGGACTCTCAAGAGTCTTCTCCAACACCACAGTCCAAAAGCATCAATTCTTCTGTGCTCAGCCTTCTTCACAGTCCAACTCTCACATCCATACATGACCACAGGAAAAACCATAGCCTTGACTAGATGGACCTTAGTTGGCAAAGTAATGTCTCTGCTTTTGAATATGCTATCTAGGTTGGTCATAACTTTCCTTCCAAGGAGTAAGCGTCTTTTAATTTCATGGCTGCAGTCACCATCTCCAGTGATTTTGGAGCCCCCGAAAATAAAGGCTGACACTGTTTCCCCATCGATTTCCCATGAAGTGGTGGGACCAGTTGCCATGATATTAGCTTTCTGAATGTTGAGCTTTAAGCTAACTTTTTCTCTCTCCACTTTCACTTTCATCAACAGGCTTTTTAGTCCTCTTCACTTTCTGCCATAAGGGTGGTGTCATCTGCATATCTGAGGTTATTGATATTTCTCCCAGCAATCTTGATTCCAGCTTGCGTTTCTTCCAGTGCAGCGTTTCTCATGATGTACTCTGCATATAAGTTAAATAAGCCCTCATATATTCTTGAGTTCTGGAATGTTTTCAAAGCTAAATTCTTCAGGTCACCCTAGAAAAGGCAACACAATGAGTCTTGATATTCTGGTCCAATTTAAAAGATGAGATTCAGACCTTCCCAGAACTGTTGCCAATTTGAGGATCTAGTTAAACCTCATGGATCACAACTTCTTGGTGTTGAGTACCAATGTTTTAAATTTTGACATCAAATTCATTCTGCTGCTGGTGACTGTATTTTAAATTGAATAGTTGAAAATAAAACTAGATGTTTGGGGGTTTCCCATGTGTATGCCCATCTGCGGACTCCCAGGGAAGCCTCGACAGTGATGCTAGCACGTAAACTGGCCCTTGCAGGTGCCAACTACATAGGCAGATCGCTCTTCATGGGTGCTCTGCCAGCCACCCAGTCCTTTGTACTGCTGATGCCCTTCTAAACCAGTCTTCCTTCTGTCTCCTGTTAGTTGACATTCTAGTTACAGACAATCATGCCAGGCCACACTCTGTGTGACAGTTATACAAGCAAGGACATGGAAAGATTATCCAACCAGTTGTTTTCAAAAATTCTTATTCCTGTATATGTAGTTTAAAATGATACAAGGTTCTGAAAATGCAGAATAAGAACATAAATAACTCCTGTAAAATTCTATAATATGGGGTTGGGGCCAAAATAACTTCTTTATTCCTTCTTAGGAGCATGCCCTCCCAAGTCTTTCTAGCCTAAATTTAGAAAGTAAGACTTATATTTGACTTTGGTGCCTCTCTAAGTTATTCCAGGATTTTTTTTTTTTTTTAAGGGATGTTTCAGCATCATTAATGCCACAAAGTATGTGCTGCAAAAAGCTGGATTTCCTCTGCATATCCTTGAAAATAAATCCAGGAACTCTGTGGGCTTATTTTTTCAATCAGCCCAAGCTAGGGTGAAAGATGTCTGGGTAATGATACATCTGATACTGATGACCCTGAATAAGTTCCACCAAGGGTTTTTATATTACATTTTTATTAGTAGTTGCACATCTTGAGATCTGATTCATTCCTATCTGTGGGTCTTTGAGCTTCTACTTATTTGCATATGTGCTCAGAACCATGCTAATTTTATTTCAGCATTTTGTGTGTGTGTGTGTTAAGAGAAAACAAGCACATAGATTTTTGATAAGCAAATGTTGGCTCAACTGATGAGCTGTAGCTAGTAGCTAGAAAGTTACAGCTTAGTGTAAGTGGAGAAGCAAAAAATCTGATAATTCAGTGATTTAAATCTTTTTCATGTATAATTTTAGAGCTTCTGTAAGAGAGGAACTAAATACACATTTTGTCAAATTGAGAGTAACATTTGTCATAAAGCAAGTCTTTCTCACATTTTCATCTATGGCCTGAAATAAGATGGTAGGTTTTCGTTTTACTTCTGAAGAGATTCTTGGAATTCCAGGTTCCACTGAAAAGTGAGATGGAGGGTATGAATTGGAGGTGATGCCAAAGAGAATCCCAAAGAGGAAAGCAAGGAGCAAAACTCCATGTGGAGCTCTGTTCCTTGGCTGGCCTTCCCGCTACATCCGTTGTAACTTCTTTTCCTCATCATTACAAGGAAGTAAAAGAAGGAAGGGGAAGAGAAAGGGAGCTGGCAGTAGTGTGATGACTCGCTTGGAAGAGCCAATTGTGTGCATGTCTTCCCAAACTTACATTAAAGTAATATGTTGTTAGCTTAAAATCAGCCATGGTGGGGATATTTAAGCCAGAGAAACTGGCAGTGCTGCCAGTCAGGGCTCCGTCTCCCCCAGGAATAGCTTGTTAACATTTACTATCTTTCCTCTGGTGACCTGCTGTTGAAGGGAACATTATTCATCTCAACCTTACGATTATGATCACTTCCTGATTCTGACTTGTCTGTGTACCTGATATTTCTAACACCTTGACTCTAGTCTGTCTTACCCAGACCTTTGTGCACTAGAGATGTGTGGGACTGGAATAAAGTGTTCCATTTAAAATTAGTTAGGATGGATCTGTTTCCTATGTTTTTACCTCGTTGAATTTCTCAATGTGTTGTAAGTTACCTCTTCACACCTACTCATTTTTTTTACTCTATTTTCTATTATCCTGCCTTGATTATTTAGTCCTCTCAGCACAGAAATTTTATGAAGTATTCAGATGCACAGTGCCTAGTTAGTATGATCCAAGCAAAGAGTATTATAGACTCAGTTAGCAATCACTAATTGAATATCTCCTTTGCCTAGGACATCACAGATGTTTTAGACATTATCAGAGAAAATAAGGCACAGTACCTAGTTTCAAACATATAAAATCTAGGGAGAAAATCAGATATATATATATGTATATATATATACAGTTTAGACTAATGCAGAGAAAAATGGTAAAGATGATACTAGAAAAAGCAAAGAAAAATGCAAGCCAGATCACAGAGACTAGAGATTATTTCTGACTGCAGAAATTAGAGAAGGCTTCATGGAGACACAGACTTTTTAAACCATGTCTTAAGGAACTGATATGCATTTTAAAGCTCAGCTCTATTTATAGCTTTTATGAGCAGATGACTATAACATTCACACCAAAGTAATTTGTAAGTTAGTTCATGTTGTTTGCCAATCTGCCAAAATTAGCTTACTGTCTTGGGAGTCAGGAAAACTTAAAAATAAGATTTTAAGGACATAGATGTATGGAATTGTTACTAAATTTAGCAGATGGCAATGCAGAACATGCATTCTGGCTATCTGTGTGCCCTCCATAGGTTATATGCAGAGCACTGTTTATAGAAGGTCCTTAATAAAAACTGCCAATTGCTGAGGACCAGTTACATGTCTGGCACTTTAACATGTATGATATCATCAAAGGCAAAAACCAGAAAAGTAGTAAAACTGATTTTATTCAGGCTACTGCAGTAGGGAGAGGACTCCAGATCAGAATATGTCTCTGAGAGGGGTTTTCAGTTAGTCTTATAGGAAGGAACAGACGAGTTAGAGATGGGGGGACAGACCATTGGGATCTGCAGCCAGGTAAAATCTCAGAATCTTAGAGGAATATTTTTCTCTGGGTCTAGCCAGAGTCTAGGGGAAAGCAGCTCTAATCTTAGCTAATCATTCATAAGATGTAGAACAAGAAATTGACTAGCCAAAACCTCATAGTTAACTACTCTGAAATACACTATTATCAGCATTTTTAAAATTCTTTTTAAAAAATCAAAACTGACATTCAGAGAGATTTAGTGACTTGCCAAGGCTACATATCTGGTAAATAAAGAACCAGAATTTCATTACATAGTTTTATTTTGACTTTCCTTTTATTATGCTGCAACACACATTGTACTCAATAAATGCTTTAATAGTAATTTCTAAGGTTAATGGAACTTTCACTTTTTTTCTATATTTTCATATATACTATTTAAAATTTGTAGAGAATAGCCTTCAAAGAACCAGGTCTAAATGTTTAGAATTGATAAAAATCTGTTCAAAGTGATTCATAATAAGAGTGTGCCTCCTTCCCTATAAATAAATCTACCTTTCAAGTGAATGAGTAGAGAATAATTTGAGATTATATCTGGTGGCTCAGATGGTAAAGAATCTGCCTGCAGTGCAGGAGACCCAGTTTTGATCCTTGGGTTGGAAAGATCCCCTGGAGAAGGAAATGGCAACCTACTCAAGGATTCTTGCCTGGAGAATCCCATGGACAGAGGAGCCTGGTGGACTATAGTCCATGACTCTCAAAGAGTCAGATGTGACTGAGTGACTGACACTTTCACTTGCTGTAAATCAATAAGGTTATCACTGTTGTTTTTTCACTTCTGCTTTGTGGGGCCATAACAGTTTGAAGGAGGTGCTTCAAGAGCCTCACAGAGTTCTTGGCTAGATTGACGGTCAGGACAGAAATGAGGTAAAGCTTGGTTACCCAGCTTCTGCCAGAGTTCCCTTTGGGTTACACACATTGAACATCAGAGTAAAGTCACTAAAGAATGTAGTTAAAATGTGAAAACCAACTGACCTAATAGAAAAAATTACTTCTCTAAAACAAATGCTAAATATATGCTGTTCCTGGAAACCTATGGGTCTCTGGGTTTACTGGCTGTTGCCAGCTTCCTGGGACCCTCGCTGTGCTTTTCAGACTCACAGCAATGAAATGTTCAGATGCACCTGAAACACTGCTGGCGCAGCAGGGGAATCTAACCTAGCTGGCCTGAATCATTTGGCATCTATTCCACACTCAGATCACTATAGTAATTATGAGTGTGATGTGATAATTTGTGGTTGAGTTTTGTCCTGGGGCCCAGCCATTCAGTTCTTCTTTTTTTTTTCTTTTTTAAATGATGTTTTACTTTCATAATATCTTGTTAATAAACAGAGCAGGTGCTGTTTCCCAGTAGCTGCATGATATATTCTCTGAACAGTGAAGCAAAAATTAAGCATAAAACAAAAGCCACTGCCCTTCTGGCTGCCCGGCCTTCGTGAGCATGGCTATTGTGACCACTCTAAGTGGAAGCGAAAAATGAGCAGGTTACTTTTAGGGTCTGGGGACCAATGAAGCCAGCATATTTAGGGGGCTTGTCATGGCTGGCAGTGTGAGTGTGGACTTTGTGACTTAGAGGCAAGAAACCCAAGCCTAGTGCTTTCCTGTACCCCACACACCCCTCTCCCATTCCAGCATAACCTGGCTGTCCCCTGCCCTCTGAGCCATTTGCAGAGCAGCTCAGGCAATGAAAGGAGATACTATCATTAGTTTTGATTCCCTGTCATCTCCTGGGTTTAGGGGAAGAGTGCCATGGTCAGAGGAAGATAGCAAAATAAGGAGACAAATTGGCCAGAAGATACTGGAAAATAATAGAAAATACACATAGGAGCTATGAACTGTGTCTATCCCCTGGAAAGCAAGTGAATTATTTGTGTGAGTNTGTGGACATGGAGAGACAGGAAATGAAGTGACACTCAGGTGAGTGGAAGCTCCATGTACAAAAGCTTAAGGTAGGAATGAACCACAGATATTGACAATAGCAAGGTATGCTCAGATGATAAATATGTAGAGGAACAGAGCTTGGCATCAGGAGAGCTAAATTTTACATTTTGCTCTTAAAGTTAGAATCATCGGTAAGTTGGTATCAGGCATCCCGGATGGCTCAGCAGGTAAAGAATTTATGTGTGATGCAGGAGACACAGGAGATTCAGGTTTGATCTCTGGGTTGGGAAGATCCTCTGGAGGAGGAAAATAGCAACCCACTCCAGTATTCTTGCCTGAAAAATCCCACAGACAGAGGAGCTTGGTGGGTTACAGTCCAAAGGATCACACAAAAATCAGATATAAGTAAGCACGCACACACCTGAAACAAAAAATCACTTTGCTTCCCTGGTGGCTCAGACAATAAAGAACTTGACTCCAATGCAGCAGAACTGGGTTTGATCCCTGGATCAGAAAGATCCCCTGGAGACAGAATTGGCTACCCACCCCAGTATCCGTACCTGGAGGATTCCGTGAACAGAGACTACAGGGCATGGCGTGGCAGAGAGTTGGACTCAACTGAGCGAGCAACATTTACACTTACTGAAACTGGTATCAGCTTTCTAAGGCAAAGGTTAAAAGTTTCTATGATTCTTCTTTGATGAGGTCCTCTGGAATTTACTGCATATTGATAAGACTGTTCACTTTTGCAGGTTGGAGTGGCTAAATCTGAGGAATATTCAGTAAGCAAGAGGAAGTAATATGGTGGCTATTCCTGGTGGCTCAGACAATAATCTGCCTGCAATGCAGGAGACCTGGGTTTGATCTTTGGGTCAGGAAGATCCCCCTGGAGAAGGGAATGGCAACCTAGTCTAGTATTCTTGCCTGGAGAATCCCATGGACAGAGGAGCCTGGTGGGCTACAGTCCATGGGGTCATGAAGGGTCAGACATGACCAAGTGACTAATACACACAACAGGAGGAAAAACAAAAGAAAAAGAAAAAGAGAAACAGAGTAATGTTTTATTAAGTCCTTGTCTTAGTCCATTAGGTCCACTATAACAAAAATACCATTAGTTAGGTGGATTTTAAACAAGAGGAATTTATTTCTGATAATTCTGGAGGCTGAGAAGTCCAGGATACCTGGTAGACTCGGTTGCTGGTGAGAGCTCACTTCCTCACAGGCTGGAGCCTCACAAGGCAGAAAGGACTGGGGAGCTTCGGGAGTAACACACAACAGGAGGAAAAACAAAAGAAAAAGAAAAAGAGAAACAGAATAATGTTTTATTAAGTCCTTGTCTTAGTCCATTAGGTCCACTATAACAAAAATACCATTAGTTAGGTGGATTTTAAACAAGAGGAATTTATTTCTGATAATTCTGGAGGCTGAGAAGTCCAGGATACCTGGTAGACTCGGTTGCTGGTGAGAGCTCACTTCCTCACAGGCTGGAGCCTCACAAGGCAGAAAGGACTGGGGAGCTTCGGGAGTGGGGGGGTCCCTCTTATAAGGGCACTAATCCCAGCCAGGAGGGCTCTGTCTTAATGACCTAACCACCCAAAGGCCCTACCTCCTTACACCCTCACCTTAGAGGCGAAGATTTCAAAATACGAATTTGGGGAAAGGGAGGACGCAGCATCTAATATATAGCAACCCTCCAGGTGATTCTCCAAAGTTTGGAAACTACTGCCTTAAAGTATTTGTTTTGAATATGAAAAGAACTCCAGAAAGGAGAAGGTAGATTTCTCTGCTAAACCCCTTTCTCAATGATTTACAATTCTCTGGTGAACTCTGGGATCAGGTGCTATGCCTTTGACACATACAAATCTCTGTTTGAAAAAAGAGAAGTGTGGCTTTGGCCTTACAGAACAGCAGCCGCAGGAGCGCCCAGCTGGGCTGCATCGGCACCACATCAGCTCCTGCCCTGGACATACAAACTCAGGAATGCTTTTTTAAAAATCAATTCTTAATCCAAGGCTCAGAAATGTTCCATTTGACAGAGTTTCAGACACCCAAATCGTTATGTCCAGGATGAAAAAAAAATAAAATAACTAGTGATGCTGAATTTTAATAAAATTTAGTAAACATTTATCAAATGCATAGAGATAACTGGCAATTACAACCTTTAGGGGTCAAATAAATTTGATAGTAAAGGTAACAGACACCGTGCTCAAAAGGGAAAAATAGAAACATGAAGATGTTTGGTACTGCATGGGAGAAGAACTAAGATACAGCTTTTTGTCAAGAGAATGGAGCGTGAGAGATGAGAGTCATGACAATGGACAAGAGTCAGATGAGAGGAGGGGGAGTCTAGGGTGAAGCAGAAGAGGGACATCTTCCACTGGAAGTCATGGTCAGTGTTTTAATTTAAGCATTATAATAAAAATGGATTAATTGATTGGTTAACATGTGACACTTAGAGAAAACAGAGCTAAAAATAACTATGAAACATAGACATCCTTGCGTTACTAATAGCTAACGGTTGGAGTTTTCATTATGTGCTAAGCACTGTACTAAGTATTCTCATTTGATTTTCACAAGAATCCTAGGAAAGAGACACTGCTATTAGGAAGCTAAGGCTTTGGGCCAAAGTTGCACAGCTGATAACTAAGCCTCTAGGATTTGAACTGGGAAAGTTCTAATTCAGAATCTGAGCTCTTCACTACTCTGATGTATGTAATACAAGGAAAATACATACATTCCCCAAGTTCTTGGGTCTTCAAGATGACTCAGTGCTATTCTGTTTGTGTCCATCCTTTTTAAATAATTGTCTTGCAGTTTTTTGATTTTAAAAGTAAAATATAATCATTGCATCCAACTCAAAAACTTTAAAAAGTATTTGAAGATATATATTAGTTTTGGTCTCATCACCTAGAGATTACTGATGTTAGCATAAGCTACACTTGATTCTTGTGTTTATCATACCTGGTGCCAAAGAACTATCTGGAGGGCCCTGTAAAAGGCAGTGAGCTCTGACCCAGACAGATTCCAGTGTTCACTAGATCTGGGTAGGGTTAAGACTTGCCTCTTTTTTTATAAATCCTCTCCCACGGTATTGTATATAGTGTAATTCACTTCTAAAAATACTATTCTATATGTTCGATTTTAAAATACCCCTAAGTAGAACATCATTTATTCTGTTTACCTCTGAATTCTTGAGTACTTTTGTATTTCTCATCAAAACTATCTTTTAGAGACAGGAAGATAGCTAGTAGAGAAATGGTTCTCAAACCTCAGTATACATTGTAAACACCTAAAGTATTTGTTAAAACACAGAGTTTGTGATGTAATGGGCCTGGGATAGGGCTTCTAGTCAGGGTTCTCCCCCAAAAATAGAACCAATAGGATATATATGGATCCATTTGAGGAGATTTATTATAGGAATTGGCTCACAGAGTTATGGAGACTAAGAAGTCCCACAATCTGCCATCTTCAAGCTGGAAAGCCAGGACAGCTGGTGATATAATTCAGTCCAAGTCTGAAAACCTGAGAACCAGGAGCTCTAGTGTCCGAGGGTAGGAGAGGATGAATGTCCCAGCTCAGGAAGAGAGAATGCTCCCTCCCTCCAGCTTTCGTTCTGGGTAGGCTCTCAACAGATTGGATGATGCCTGCCCATATTGGTGAAGGCAGATTTTCTTTACTCAGTCTGCTGATTCAAATGCTAATCTCTTGCAGAAATACGCTCACATATACACCTCAAAATAATGTTTTGCCAGCTGACTGGGCTGGTGAAACATTACAGGGCTCCAAAATTTTCTAACAAACTCAAGCGTGATGCAAATGCCACTGGTTCAGGACCACACTTTGAGAACTACTGTAATAGAGAGTACTTCCAAACAAGAGTTCCTGGTTAAAAAAAAAGAGGGTAGGAGAGGATGAATGTCCCAGCTCAGGAAGAGAGAATGCTCCCTCCCTCCAGCTTTCGTTCTGGGTAGGCTCTCAACAGATTGGATGATGCCTGCCCATATTGGTGAAGGCAGATTTTCTTTACTCAGTCTGCTGATTCAAATGCTAATCTCTTGCAGAAATACGCTCACATATACACCTCAAAATAATGTTTTGCCAGCTGACTGGGCTGGTGAAACATTACAGGGCTCCAAAATTTTCTAACAAACTCAAGCGTGATGCAAATGCCACTGGTTCAGGACCACACTTTGAGAACTACTGTAATAGAGAGTACTTCCAAACAAGAGTTCCTGGTTAAAAAAAAAACAAAACAGCACAACTCTCGTGGTCTCTGGAAATTCCTTAAAATTCAGGGGCAAACATCTAACCTTGCCTGTTTAGAAACCAATTGAGTGACATATAGTAGCCTGCTTAGGATCACCCCATCAGGAATTCCATCTATGAAAACTATTCAGCTGTTTCTGTGCCTCTAGGACAACAGTAAAAGTATAACATGAAAATAATACTTGCTGAGGTTGTCAGCTAAAAAATCTTAAATGTCTAAATGACCGTCGGTAGCCACAGAAAGGACAGTCGGACAAGGACAGTTACATCCAGTAATAGGCATCACACCTATCACTGAAGGCTAATGTCTGACATTTCTTAAGTAGGGCAAAATACCAGAGGAGGATGTTGATGCTCCTGGCAGTTTTTATGAATTATACATGATGCACGATTTTAAAATTCGGTGGAAAACTGCCATTTACCCTCTCTAATAGAAGGCATTGTATGAAAAGTGAAGTGCTGGGTGAGTAACCCTGAGAAGCAACCAATACAATGGATCTTAAGCACACTTCTCTTTGCACTCGAGCACCTGACAGAAGACAATCAAGCTTTAAAAGGAAGCGCTCCTCTGGGAACCCAATAGCGGCTTTCCTGAACTGGGTACCTCAGCACTGTCCATCCAGGCTCCCAAATCAGCAACCCGTTTCTGACACATACCTCGTAGATTTCATGGCTTTTAGCTTTAACCCCTTGATGCTGGGGCAGTATAAGTGTATATCTGTATTTGGCATTCAACATTGTCTTGGTCCATTTGAGCTGTTAAAATACCACAGAACACCATGTAACTTTTAGCAGTAAGACAAATGTATTTCTCAGAGTTCTAGATGCCAGGAAGTTCAGGATCAAGGTGCTTGCAGATTGGTGTCTGGTAAGAGCCGTGTCTTACATGGCTGTCTTTTTGCTATAATATCACATGGTTGAAGGAGCAAGGAATGTCCCTGGGGTCTCATTGATAAGGGTACTAAGTCCATTCATGAGGGCTTTACCCTCATGACCATTCACCTCCCAAAGGCACAATCTCCTAACACTATTACCTGCATTCCAGGGTATATAAAAATTCATTTGTCAGTAACAAGAAATGCAGAAAACCACTGACGGACAATG
This sequence comes from Aepyceros melampus, assembly GCA_006408695.1. Taxonomy (NCBI): domain Eukaryota; kingdom Metazoa; phylum Chordata; class Mammalia; order Artiodactyla; family Bovidae; genus Aepyceros; species Aepyceros melampus. The sequence goes on along the minus strand of SJXQ01006754.1, from coordinate 9,017 downwards.
TAATCTACCCTAGAGTTTTGCACATTAAAATTAGAAATTTTTTTCATAACTGGGAATTACTAAAGTCACCTGGGAGAATTCATTCATTTATTTACTCAGTCAATAGATACATATTGAGCACTTCCTATATCCCAGGCATTATCATAGGTTCAGGGGATAAAACAATGAAAAGAAAGAGCTTTGACCATCAAGGAGTGTCCTTTATAGTTGTGGTTTGTTTTGTCTTAACTCTATGTCTTCTAGAACATTGCTGTGTCAAGGACCACGAATGCAGGTGTCTCTCGAGAAGTGCTGAGCAACGCTGCTTCTCAGTCTACACCCCAAATGTCCTAACACAGAATGTATTTTATTTCACAAGATCCCCAGGTGATTTGTATCCACATTAAAATTTGAGAATCACTGCTTTAGAAAACAGAGCCTGAGGCAAGCATTAAAGTTCTGATTTTATTTGAGACTTCAAGCCCAGGAGAGTACAAGTAAGGGGAAAGGGAAGACAGGCAAGGGTGGCTGCAAAGCCTATGGGGTGCTGGGTGGCTGCTGAGTCTGGAAGGGGCATATCAGCACAGTCAGCAGGTATTATAGGTTTACTTGGCATGTGCATGTGGAATTTCTTCTCTAGAAAGATTCACACCAGGATCCCTCATGACTCTTGCTTTCTTCTGATTGAGGTTCACGCTACTGGGCTTCCCAGGTGGTGCTAGTGGTAAAGGACCCACCTGATGGCAATGAAAAGATCCCCTGGAGGAGGGCATCACAACCCACTCCAGTATTCTTGCCTGGAGAATCCCATGGACAGAGGAGCCTGGTGGGCTATGGCCCATAGGATCCTGAAGAGTCAGACACGACTGAAGTGATTTAGCATGCATGCACCCCTGGCAGGTGCCACACCTCTACTTCTTGGTTGCAGTGTACAACCTGAAAGTGAAGGCATGGGTGCAGACCCAGAAAGAGAACAAAGAAAGGAGCTGTTGAGTTTTAATAAGACATGAAGTTGGTGTCTTAAGACAATGCATTTGGAAAATTCAGTAATAGAAGAGAATAGAAGTGACATTGTCAGTCAGGAGAAACACAGAAACTTGAATGTTGGAAGTTTGAATGTCAGATTTTGTCATCATGAGTAACAGTTACTGAAGTCTTTTTTAACGCTTACTAGTCACTCTCTGCTTCCTTGTTTTATGACCTATTGCTCTGCCAGCACGCAGGATCTCCACATACCTATTATTTTATTAGTTGCTTCCTCTCCCTGGATTTTTGGTCATTCTTCTCCACTTTTATTGATCCTGTGATTTGTTTATCAATACCTTCTGCGTCTCAAATATTCAGGTCTATTGGTTCTCATCCGGCATATTGGCCCACACCACATGTATGTCCGTTTGATATCATTGTGCCCATATCCTCATCCTTGAACAAGCTATATAAACCAAGTCCAAATAGAACCAAATAATCTGGGCCAGTAAATCTAGAATAGGTATCAAAGGAAAAACCACAGACCCCAGAGTAAGACAGACCCAAGACCCATAAGACACCCGGGTGCCTGGCGTATATGCTCTGATAGGTGTGTGCTTTCCATGAGTGCTTCCAGTATGGGAAGCTTTCATCCAGGTTACCGGATTCTACTCCATCTGGAATCTATGGAAACTGTGAAAACATGGCCAATACCTAAATGCCATCGGTAGTTATCCCCAAATAATGGAAATATAAGTTTTCATTTTTATTATTTCTTATGCTTTTCAAATTTTCTCTGATAAAGTTGTATTGCTGTTATAATAAGAAACTCTTCAATTATTTTTACAAATTAATCTATTTTGTCAAGGCAACTCTTTTAAGAACAGATTAACGAAAAACCAGAATGACACAGCAGCCATTAAATTTTAAATTATTTGCAAATTTTATAGACATTCAGTAAATCTCCTAAATTCCAGTCTAGAGTTTAAAGAATCTAGATTCCACAGCTCTCAAAATCCAAAGGAGGAATGTCTTTTTCTCACCCCAAAAAAGAAATAGATAAAGACTCAGAGAGCAAAAATTGTCCTTTCTGAAGGCAATACTGAACTGTTAAATGATGAATGAAGCATTGCTTAAATATCTGTGATTCTCATGTACTGGTGAAAATAATTCCCAGTCCTGCAGTAAGAAGAGCCTTAAAAAAAAGTCAGGTGTGATAATGGTCAGCACTAAAGTCCAAACACCTTTTAAGGAGGTGCCCAGTGTCACAGGATACTCTTCAGTTCAGTTCAGTTCAGTCGCTCAGTCGTGTCTGACTCTTTGCGACCCCATGAATCGCAGCACACCAGGCCTCCCTGTCCATCACCAACTCCCAGAGTTCACTCAGACTCACATCCATCAAGTCGGTGATGCCATCCAGCTGTCTTATCCTCTGTCGTCCCCTTCTCCTCCTGCCCCCAATCCCTCCCAGCATCAGAGTCTTTTCCAATGAGTCAACTCTTCGCATCAGGTGGCCAAAGTACTGAAGTTTCAGCTTTAGTATCATTCTCTCCAAAGAACACCCAGGGTTGATCTCCTTCAGAATGGACTGGTTGGATCTCCTTGCAGCCCAAGGGATTCTCAGGAGTCTTCTCCAACACCACAGTTCAAAAGCATCAATTCTTCGGCACTCCACTTTCTTCACAGTCCAAATCTCACATCCATACATGACCACTGGAAAAACCATAGCCTTGACTAGATGGACCTTTGTTGGCAAAGTAACGTGTCTGCTTTTCAATATGCTATCTAGGTTGGTCATAACTTTTCTTCCAAGGAGTAAGCATCTTTTAATCTCATGGCTGCAATCACCACCTGCAGTGATTTTGGAGCCCCCCAAAATAAAGTCTGACACTGTTTCCCCATCTATTTGCCAGGATACTCTTAACCATTTTATTTGTTCTGGGTTTGTTTTTTTTTTTTGAGCAAGAAGAGTCCTTATCAAATTTCTGCTTCACATTCTAACTTCAACTTATAGCTCCGCAATTAGCTGAAATATGCTTTCTACTAGTTGAACATTTGATCAGTTTTGATCAGCACATCAGAAGTAATTTTGTATAAATGTAAACAAATATAATTGTGCTCAATTACTCAGTTGCATCTAACTCTTTGAAACCCCATGGACTGCAGTCCACCAGGCTCCTCTGTCCATGGAATTTTCCAGGCAAGTCTACTGGAGTGAGTTGCCATTTCCTTCTCCAGGGGCTCTTCCCAACCTGAGGATCAAACAAACCCATGTCTCCCACAATGCTGGCAGATTCTTTACCAACTATGTCATCAGCAAAGCCCTTAACAGATATATTAGTTTATTTCTAAGAATTTATTGACTCCCAGATACTACTTATACTTCTTATGCTATTATAAAAAATCTATCGTCTCTACTCAGACTTAACAAAATAATAGATCCTTATTTTGTAAAGGGTATTTACAAATCAGTTCAAAATTCATTGGTACTAAAAAGCCTCCTGACCCAAATATCAATGTTTTCTTTAGAAGATTTCACAGATCTTGAGCTGAAATTCCTGTGGAGAAGAAGGAAAAGTTGACTTTCTCACTGTTTTCCTGCCCTTGTTTACTGGGACACTAGAGGCTTCAGGCCTCTAATGCTGTTGATGTTTACTATGTATAAACAGTTATTCCTCTTGAGAATACTATACTTACGGACCTAAATTTGTAACAGCCATTTATACTCCCTGTAATAATTAAGCTTATTTAGTAATGTATGAAAATAAATGCATCTTAAGGGATAAGGAGTAGATTCTCGATTTTTCAAATTGAACCAAATCACTCAATAAGTATTTATATAGGTACTTGCCAGTGCACACATTTTTTAAGCATTAGGACCAGCTATCACCCTGGCTAAAAAATGGAGCATGATATCCCACCTTCATGCCTGACTGCCAATAAATACACTTCAAATCCAAGACCATTTCTTGGTCTCTTCCTTTTTGGGGTTGAAGAAAGCTACTTACTAACAATTGATTGTCTGAGGAGGCCTTCAAATAGCTGAGATGTGAAGACAAAGGAGAAAAGAAGAGATATACTATCTGAATGCAGAGTTCTGAAGAATAGCAAGGAGAGATCTTCCTAAGTGAACAATGTAAAGAAACAGGAAAACAATAGAATGGGAAGGATTAGAGATCTCTTCAAGAAAATTAGAGATACCAAGGGAACATTTCATGCCAATATGGGCACAATAAAGGACAGAAACGGTAGGGACCTAACAGAAGCAGAAGATAGTAAGAAGAGGTGGCAAGAATACACAGAAGAACTATGCAAAAAAGATCTTAATGACCCGGATAACCACAATGGTGTGATCACTCACCAGCGCCAGACATCCTGGAATCTGAAGTCCAGTGGGCTTTAAGAAGCATCACTACGAACAAAGCTAGTAGAGAAGATGGAATTCTAGCTGAGCTATTTCAAATCCTAAAAGACAATGCTATTGAAGTGCTGCACTCAATATGCCAGCACATTTGGAAAACTCAGCACTGGTCACAGGACTGGAAAAGGTCAGTTTTCATCCCAATTCCAAAGAAAGGCAATGCCAAAGAATATTCAAACTACCAAGCAATTGTACTCATTTTACATGCTAGCAAGGAAATGCTCAAAATTCTTCAAGGTAGGCTTTAACAATACATGAACCAAGAACTTCCAATGTACAAGCTGGATTTAGAAAAGTCAGAGGACCCAGAGATCAAATTGCCAAGATCCTCTAGATCATAGAAAAAGCAATAGAATTCCAGAAAAACATCTGCTTCGTTGACTATGCTAAAGCCTTTGACTGTGTGGATGACAACAAACTGTGGAAAATTCTGAGAGATGGGAAGACCAGACCACCTGACCTGCCTCCTGAGAAATCTGTATGCAGGTCAAGAAGCAATAGTTAGAACTAGACATAGAACAACAGACTGGTTCCAAATTGGTAAAGGAGTACATCCAGGCTGTATATTGTCACCCTGCTTATTTAACTTATATGCAGACTACATCATGTGAAATGCCAGGCTGGATGAAGCTCAAGTGGAATAAAGAGTGCTGGGAGAAATATTAGTAACTTCAGATATGCAGATGATACCACCCTAATGGCAGAAAGTGAACAGAAACTGAGAAGCTAAAGAGCCTCTTGATGAAGGTGAAAGAGCAGAGTGAAAAAGTTGGCTTAAAACTCAACATTCAGAAAACTTAGATCATGGCATCCAGTCCCATCACTTCATGGCAAATAAATGGGGAAACAATAGAAACAGTGATAGATTTTATTTTCTTGGGCTCCAAAATCACTGCAGTTGGTGACTGCAGCCATGAAATTAAAAGATGCTTGCTCCTTGGAAGAAAAGGAATGTCAAACCTAGACAGCATATTAAAATGCAGAGACATTTTTTGCCAACAGAGGTCCATCTAGTTAAAGCTATGGTTTTTCCAGTAGTCATGTATGGATGTGAAAGTTGGATCATAAAGATGGTTGAGAGCCAAAAAATTGATTCTTTTGAACTGTGGTACTGGAGAAGACTCTTGAGAGTCCCTTGAACTGCAAGATCAGAGCAGTTAATCCTAAAGGAAATCAACTCTTGAATATTCGTTGGAAGGACTGATGCTGAAGCTGAACCTCCAATACTTTTGCCAGTTGATGCAAAGAGCCGTCTCATTGGAAAAGACCCCGATACTGGGAAAGATTGAAGGCAGGAGAAGGGGATGACAGAAGATGAGATGGTTGGTTGGCATCACTGACTCAATGCACATGAGTTTGAGCAAGCTCTAGGAGATGCTGAAGGACAGGGAAGCCTGGTACACTGCAGTCCATGAGGTCATAAAAAGTCAGACACCTCTTAGCAACTGAACAGCACTAACAATTGGTGATTCTAATGAAATTTTCAGTTTCGCATTTGGAAAATATCTCTTCAATAGGTAGTTAACGAGTTTTTTTATATAAACTAAAGCAGTATGACAGATGAAAAAGCACAGGAAGAGTCTGTCTTGATGTCCTATTTTAATCAGAATTAAAAAGAGAAATTAAAGGAAAGTAGACACTGCAGAATTAAGAATCATAAGTATTTCTAGCCTGCCTGAAAGTGGTAAGTAAAATGGTATGTGCTAGAATTAAAAGATTTACATATTTGAAATAACTATGGCTAACATGTCAAAATAGATTGTATTTTTAAAAAATCATACTGTGTGCTTTAAACATACTTCTATCAGGCACTTGCCATGGGAAAGGGGCTTTGTTATATAAAAGATATAAAGAACATTGTTTCAACAGATACAGAGTTGGAAACAGAATATGATTACTTCTTAAAATACGCAATGTAGAAAACAAATCACTTCACAATTATGTACCTTGTCCAAGAAGAAAATATTATTTCCCTTTTGCTGCAAAATATAAACTGCTTTGGATTGAGTTTTAAAATGTGTGCAAGTTCAGTGACATTTTACAATTTTAAATGTTAGAATACTCTTTGGAAATTTTGAGACATTCCCTCCAGTAACCACTTTGACAAGGAGAGCAGACAAGAAAAGTTTCCTCAGAAACAATCTTGCTGTTTTACTTTGCAACAAATTAAAATATGTATAGAATAAACCCTATAGTATAGTTACATAATTTTCATATATAGAATATATATATATTATATATATAATATAGTAATAAATTTTTACCACATATAATAATGTTTACTTTGTAAAAACTCTCTGGATGCTATGACTTACTGGAGGAGAAGTGGGCAACAGAGGATTAGATGGTTGGATGTCATCACTGACTCAGTGGACATGAGTTTGAGCAAACTCTGGGAGATAGTGAAGGGCAAGGAAGCCTGATATATTGTTGTCCCTGGGGTCACAAAGAGTTGGACACAACTGAGTGACTGAACAACAAGAACAGCTGGTTTATTATTTGCATTTGAATTTATATGATAAACAGAATTCAAAAATTATTACCAACATAAATACTTTTTAGTTATAGGAAGAGTTGATGGAAGTGGATTCTAACTAGTTATTTCTTGTCAATTAATTCAAAATTTCTAGCTAATAGGGTAGTTCTTTTATTGAGATAGAATCACTTATTATTTCTTTCATTCCACCCTTTATTTAGATTACATCTCTTTCCTAGTCATAATTAACCCCTTCTTAGAAATCCACTTTTTTAATTTACATTTTTATAATCTGCCCGTTACACCGTTAGGATTTTGTGTGTGTGTCTTTTGGCAATTTTTCAAGTTGATTTTTAAACTTAAAAGTCTCTGTGAGCTCACATTGATATTTTCCACGGTGCCAGTCCTTAGAGAAAGCTTTCAATAAAAGAGTTCTGAATGGATTCAGCTTCAAAATGGATCACAAATTACCAAAGAGGCATTTTCTGAAGAAAGACTCGCACTTAACTTCTGATAAATATTGGTGTATATTGTAGAATGTTCAAAAGAGAGTTGTTGTAATTCAGATAGGGAGAGAATAAGGAAGAAGTACTGGACTAAAAAGAACTGAACTCCAGTAGGCTCCATCAGAAAACAGTCCTGTGAGCTTTCCCAAGTAACCAACTGCTCTCTCCCCGCCTTTACTTGGCCTGCTTCATGGGACTGCTGCTTACAGTCACGTGAGATAATGTATGAGATAACACATTGAGTACTAAAAAGTACCATAAAAATAGGCAATATGATTACACTATGTCTTAACGATGGCACACTGAACATTATAAAATAATGTCATTCTAAGGTCCTTGGCCATTGCACTATGTTGGAAAAAATTTTTTTTTTCTTTAGAAAAATTGAGACCCTAGGAAAAAAAATTTTTTTTAAGTAAAAGATCTAGGACTTACCAATGTTTATACTTTGATCTGTGGGCTTCCCTGATGACTCAGTGGTAAAGAATTCACCTGCCAATGTAGGAGACCCAGGTTTGATCCTTGGGTCAGGAAGATCCCTTGGAGAAGGAAAAGGCAACCCACTCCAGTATTCTTGCCTGGGAAATCCCATGGACAGAGGAGCCTGGTGAGCTGCAGTCCATGGGGTTGCAAAAGAGTTGGACACGACTTAGCTACTGCTGCTGCTGCTACGTCACTTCAGTCTTGTCCAACTCTGTGCGACTCCATAGACAGCAGCCCCCAGGCTCCTCTGTCCCTAGGATTTTCCAAGCAAGAATACTGGAGTGGGTTGCCATTTCCTTCTCCAATGCATGCATGCTAAGTCGCTTCAGTCGTGTCTGACTCTGTGTGACCCCATGGACAGCAGCCCACCAGGCTCCTCTATCCACGGGATTCTCCAGGCAAGAATACTGGAGTGGGTTGCCATTGCCTTCTCCGACTTAGCTACTAAACAACAACAAACTTTGAACTAGGCTGCAGCATAGCCAGATTGTTTTAGGAGGTTGCTTTGGAAGATTGTGCTAACATCAGCTAACACATACAGAGTGTGTGCACTCCGTTAAGCCCTGAGTTGACAGCTTAGGGCACATTGTATCATTTAATCCTCAATACCACCCTATAAAGGTGGGCAGTATTATTGAATCCTGTGTAAGTGAGGAAATTGTAGCTTAGATAGACTAATGTGTTTAAGGCTATACAGATCAAAAGGTGCAGAACCAAACCTGAATCCACAATTGTTTTACTCCTGAACCAGTGCTCACTTGTTCATTTTTGGCCTGGCAATGCTATTAGCTAAAGCCCAATCAATTTTTTAGCAATCCAAATCCATGAGGAAGTAAATTAAATAGTAAGAATTATATTATTTAATATCAAATTAATTTGAAGATACCTATGGAATCACATGGATCTTTAGAGGTAGTTAAGGAAAATTTTGGCATCTTTCTTTTATTTTAATTTTTATTTTTTAGTTTGTTTTGCTTTACAATACTGTATTCGTTTTGCTATACATTGACATGAATCAGCCACGAGTGTACCTGAACTCCCAATCCTGACCCCCACCTCCTGCCTCCCGCCCCACACCTTCTCTCTGGATTATCCCCGTGCATCAGTCCCAAGTATCCTGTATCCTGCATCGAACCTAGACCGGCAATTTGTTTCACTTATGAAATCATACATGTTACACTGCCAC
>SJXQ01006752.1:0-86392 GCA_006408695.1 Aepyceros melampus | reverse complement strand
CTGAAGAAGGCTTTCTTATCTCTTCTTGCTATTCTCTGGAACTCTGCATTCAGATGCTTAAATCTTTCCCTTTCTCCTTTGCTTTTCGCCTCTCTTAACCATAGCTTTAAGTATATGGGCCTTTGTCAGCAAAGTGATGTCTCTGCTTTTTAATGCACTACGTTTGTCATAGCTTTTCTTTCAAGGAGCAAGTATATTTTAATTTTGTGACTGCAGTCATCGCCCACAGTGATTTTGGAGCCCAAGAAAATAAAATCTGCCACTGCTGCCATATTTTTCTATTTGCCATGAATTGATAGGACCAGATGCCATGATCTTAGTTTTTTGAATGTTGAGTTGCACCTTCATCAAGAGGCTCTTAAAAAAAAAAAAAAAAAGGCTCTTTATTCCTCTTTGCTTTCTGCCATTAGGGTAGTGTCATCTGCATATCTGGTTGTTGATATTTCTCCCTGCAATCTTGATTCCAGCTGATGATTCATCCAGTCCAGCATTTCACATGATGTACTCTGCATATAAGTTAAATAAGCAGGGTGACAATATATAGCCTTGATGTTCTCCATCCCAATTTGGAATCAGTCCATTGTTCCATGTCGGGTTCTAACTGTTGCTTCCTGACCTTTTTATGGGTTTCTCATGACGCAAGTATGGTGGTCTCGTATTCACATCTCTTTAAGAATGGGAATACTATTCTACAGTTTGTTTGATCCACACAGTCAAAGGCTTTAGTATAGCCAATGAAGCAGAAGTAGATATTTTTCTGGAATTCTCTTGCTTTTTCTATGATCCACAGATGTTGGCAATTTAACCTCTGGTTCCTCTGCCTTTTCTAAATCCAGCTTGTACACCTGGAGGTTCTCAGTTCACATACTGCTTAAAGAATTTTGAGCATTACCTTGCTAACATGTGACTAGAGCACAATTGTGCAGTAGTTTGAATATTCTTTGGCACTGGCCTTCTTTGGTGTTCTCACAGGAGAAGATGAGCATACAGCCTTCTACTCTGCCATCTTGGAGTCTCCTAGGCAAATTTAGAAGCTGAATATGTAACCATGTCACTTTGTGGACTCAGAACTCTACTCCTGACTGCCTGTGTGCCTTGAGCCATTAAATCGTATATTCATTCCTCACTTTGAAACCTATTCAAGCTACAGAGGACTGGTGGTGTGAGGGAGGAATCATCAGTGTCTGTACCCAGAGGGTTCTAACTTAGTGAGCATACAGCCTTCTACTCTGCCATCTTGGAGTCTCCTAGGGCAAATTTAGAAGCTGAATATGTAACTATGTCACTTTGTGGACTCAGAACTCTACTCCTGACTGCCTGTGTGCCTTGAGCCATTAAATCGTATATTCATTCCTCACTTTGAAACCTATTCAAGCTACAGAGGACTGGTGGTGTGAGGGAGGAATCATCAGTGTCTGTACCCAGAGGGTTCTAACTTAGCCTCCAGCAATTTCAAACTTTACTTTAAAAGTCAGTGTCTCCAGATAAGGAGGGACTCAAATTAACTATCCCTCAAGTACTCTGATTTTCTAAAAAGTCCCTGATGCTAATCTGGGGCAAGTTTAGAAAAAACAAAAACAAAAAACTTTTCTTTGGCACTTAGCACCATGTCTTGCACACCAGGTGGCACTCACCAAGTGTTTGTTGATTGAATGGAAATTAATTTCCTCTGACAGATTTACCAGCCAATCTCACCACTATTATATGGCTCTAATCCCAATCTGCAGAGAATTCTGACTTAGTTAGGTAGAGCAGCATTTGATTGGTCTTTCTGAAGTCTAGGTTCTCCTAATATGAGATATAAAACCATTCTCCTCTGAGCCCATCTCTGATTTACAAAGTGAACAGAAATTTAGACCTTCCTATATGCAGATTGCTTATATTACATCCACCCAACACTGAAGCACTAAACAGAGTGTGATCTAGCAAAAGTCACCAAGGAAAGTACTAATTTTAAAATAGTTGCTTATTATTTGGCACTTGGTTGTACAATCTTATTTCATAACTTTTAAACCTGGGTATCAGCACGAGGTGAAAACAATCCAGTTTAGAAAAAAAATCTTTGCAATATTCTAACAAACTCTGCCATGACATTTCCATTCGTTTAAATTAGATTCCTGTGCTTTTTAATTTAAAATTTTTTAGAAAGATGATTTCTCAGGGTGTGCCAGCCACCTATATTTGTTTGAAAAGTGCCTAATCATAGCAATTTGTGTGGAAAATTAGTAAAATGCAGTGCATACTCGTTTACTTTCTTAGAAAGATTAAACTGAATACAAATTAAATTATTTCTTGAAGGACACTGACACTGTCATAAAATTATTACTTAATCGGCTGGCATGAGGGGTTTCCCTGGTGGCTCAGATGGTAAAGAATCTGCCTGCAATGTGGGAGGCCCAGGTTCGATCCCTGGGTCAGGACGATCCCCTGAAGAAGGAAATGGCTACCCACTCCAGTATTCTTGCCTGGAGAATTCTATGAACAGAGGAGCCTGGTGGGCTACCGTCCATGGGGTCACAAACGACTGAGCAACTGATACCACATGATATGGTGCTGGCATGAAGACAGTGCTGCCCTGAGGGTTATAAGATGTGTAGGGTCTCTAGGTGGTGTCTCTAGCCCTAAACTCGACAGTATCATGCGGTCAGCTCTTCTCGATGTCTAATACCCATATGATACTGTGGTTATTCTCTTTCACTTCTTTCTATCAGGTTGTCAACTGTCCCTTCTTGCTGATATCATTATAACTGTATTTCAGTTCAGTTCATTTCAGTTGCTCAGTCATGTCAGACTCTTTGCGACCCCATGGACTTCAGCACGCCAGGACTCCCTGTCTGTCACCAACTCCCAGAGTTCACTCAAACTCATGTCCATTGAGTCAGTGATGCCATCCAACCATCTCATCTTCTGTCATTCCCTTCTCCTCTTGTCTTCAATCTTTCACAGCATCAGGGTCTTTTCCAATGAGTCAGTTCTTTACATCAAGTGGCCAAAGTATTGGAGCTTCAGCTTCAGTATCAGTCCTTTCAATGAATGTTCGGGACTGATTTCCTTTGGGATTGACTGGTTGGATCTCCTTGCAGTCTAAGGGACTCTCGAGAGTCTTCTCCAACATCATAGTTCAAAAGCGTCAATTCTTCGGCATTCAGTTTTGTTTATAGTCCAACTCTTATATCCATACATGACTAGAATATCATACTGGAAAAACCATAGCTTTGACTAGACAGACCTTTGTTGATTAAAGTATTGTCTCTGCTTTTTAATATGCTGTCTAGGTTGGTCATAATTTTTCTTCCAAGGAGCAAGCATCTTTTAATTTAATGGCTGCAATCACAATCTGCAGTGATTTTGGAGCCCAAAAGCATAAAGTCTGTCACTGTTTCCATTGTTTCTCCATAAATGCCATGAAGTGATGGGACCAGATGCCATGATCTTAGTTTTCTAAATGTTGAGTTTTAAGCCAGCTTTTTCGTTCTCTTCTTTCACTTTCATCAAGAGGCTCTTTAGTTCTTCTTCGCTTTCTGCCATAAGGGTGATGTCATCTGCATATCTGAGGTTGATATTTCTCCCAGCAATCTTGATTCCAGCTTGTGCTTCATCCAGCCCAATGTTTCTCATGACGTATTCTGCATATAAGTTTAGCAACAGTCTACCCACTTGAATTTTCATGTGGTGTGCAATAAAACTAACAACAAAGCAAAACCAACAAAATCCAAGCAGTCTAGGAACAGAGATCCTGTAGTTATTAAGTGAGAGCCTACAAACACTGGTCAAGCAATATTAGAAGGATCTCTGTGGTCATCTGCTCAGTTAATCTGTATATAGGAAAGTAGAAATAAAGCTTGTCAGAATTATGTGTAAACACATAGCAAACAGTTCCTGAGTAAGCATTTAGGAGTGTTTTTCATCCTGTATAGCTCTTTTCATCTTGTATAACTGTAACACTATACCCATTAAACTATAACTCCCCATTCCTGGCAACTACCATTCAACTTTCTGTCCCCATGACTTTGAGTACTTTAAGTACCTCAGATAAGTAGAATGATAACTACTTGTATTATTTTATTGATTTCTTTCACTTAACATGAGGTCCTCAATGTTCATCCCTATTTGTAGCTTATGTCGGGATTTTTTAAGGCTGAATAATATTCCAGAATCTTCTCTTAAGGATGAATAATATTCCAGTGTATGGATATATATTTTGCTTATCTGTTCATTGATGGACACTTGGGTAGCTTCCATGTTTTAGCTATTGTGAATACTACTACTATATACATGAGTGTACAAATATCTCTTTGATATCTTGTTTTCAGAATATACCCAGAAGTAGAAATGTTGGGTCATATATTAATTCTATTTCTAATTTCTCTAAGAAGCTATCCTACTGTTTTCCACAATGTCTGTAACTTTTTACACAAAGGCTATACATGTATAGCCACTGCACATTCATTTACATCTACATTATGCAATAAACGTGTACAAGGGCTCTCATTTTTTCATTTTTGCCAACATTTGTTTTATTCTGAGTTTTTAAATAGCATCCACACTAACAGATGTTCGGTGGTATCTCCTTGTACTTTTGATTAGCATTTACCTCATGACTGGTGACGTAGTACATCTTTCGTGTGCTTATTTGCCATTCCTATATCTTATTTTGAAATGTCTATTCAAATCTTTTGGCTATTTATTGATGCTTGACTTTTTGTGGTTGAGTTTTAGAAATTTTCCATATGTTCTGGATATTATTTTCTTTATTAGGTATATGATTTACAAATATTTTCTCCCATTCCATGGATTGCTATTTCACTGTTGATAGATTCTATGAATTTAAAATTTTCCTAAATTTTCATGAAGTCAGAGTTGTTCATTTTTCCTTACATTATCTGTGCCTTTTGTGTCATATCCAAGGAATAATTGCCAAATCCATTGTTGTAAATTTTTTCTCTTATGTTTGCTTCTAAGAGATATATTTCTTAGGTCTTACATTTAGGCCTTTGACCCAATTTGAATTAATTTTTGTACATGGTGCTAATTAAAAGTATAACTTCATTCTTTTGCATGTGGACGTCCAGTTTTCCCAGCACCATCTGCTGGAAAAACTGTCCTTTTCCCGTTAAATGGTCTTTACCTTCTTGTCAACAGTCATTTGATTATACATTATTACAAGGGTTTATCTCTGGGCTCTACTATTCTAAATCATTAATGAATGTCCTTTTCCTAGTACCACACTGTTTCTGATTGCTGTAGCTTTGTAAGAGGGTTTTTTAATTGATATGTTAAAGCTTTTTTACTGAGGTTTAATTGACAGGTAACATTAGTTTTGGTATATAAGATAATGATTTTGATATTTGCATATATTGGAAAAGGATAACTGCAAGTCTAGTTAAAATTCATCATACTATATTGTTACAAATGTTTTTCTTGTGATGGGAACTATTAGGGTCTGCTCTCTTAGGTCTTTCAAATATATAATAGGGTTATTAACTATAGTCACCATCTATGTTACATCTTCATAACTTTTTAATTTCATATATGAAAGCTTATATGTTTGAACCCCTTTATCCACTTTGTCTATTCTCTAATCCCCACCTGTGGCAACCACCAGTATGTTCTCTGTGTCTATGAGCTATCTGACTTATTTTTCNAGGTCTTTCAAATATATAATAGGGTTATTAACTATAGTCACCATCTATGTTACATCTTCATAACTTTTTAATTTCATATATGAAAGCTTATATGTTTGAACCCCTTTATCCACTTTGTCTATTCTCTAATCCCCACCTGTGGCAACCACCAGTATGTTCTCTGTGTCTATGAGCTATCTGACTTATTTTTCACTCAATACAGTGCCCTCAAGTTTCATCCACATGGTCACAAATGGCAGGATTTTATTTCTTTAGGGCTGAGTAATATTCCATTTTTTATATATGCACATATATATATCTATAATAAACAATGAGTTGCACATATTTTTTCACATTAGTGTTTTGGTATTCTCTGGGTAAGTACCCAGAATTAGAACTGGTGGATCATATGGTAGTTCTGTATTCAGTTTTTTGAGGAAACTCCAGACTGTTTTCCATAGTAGTTGCACAAATTTAAACTCTCACCAATAGTGCACAAGGGTTCCCTTTCCTCCACATTCTTAGCAATACTTGGCATCTCTTGTCTCTGATAATAGGCATTCTAACAGGTGTGAGGGGATATCCTATTGTGGTTTTAATTTATATTTCACTGATTAGAGGTATTGAGTACCTATTTGTTGGCCATCTACATGTCTCTTTAGAAAAATGTCTGTTAGGTTCTTATACCCATTTCTTTATCAAATTTAGTGTTTTGGTTTGGCTTGGTTTTTGGAGGGCTCCACATGGCTTGTGATATCTTAATTCCTCAACCAAGGATTGAAACCTGGCTTTGGCAGTGAAAGTGCAGAATCCTAGCCACTGGACTGGCAGAGAATTCCCCCACTCCTCATTTTCTTGACTTTCTGCACACCACATCTTCCTTTAATTCTTTGAGCATTTCTTTTAGGGGTGGGGGATGAGGAGAAGGGGATGTCAGAGGATGAGATGGTTGGATGGCATCACCAACTCAGTGGACATGAATATGAGCAAGCTCCAGAAGTCTGTGATGGACATGGAAGCCTGGTGTGCTGCAGTCCACGGGGTCACAAAGAGTCAGACACAACTGAGCGACTGAACTGAACTGAACTGATGCCACGCAGCATTTGGGATCTGAGTTCCCTGACCAAGGATGGAAGCTGTGCCCCTGGCATTGGACATGTGGAATCTTAACCCCTGGACTGCCAGGGAAGTCGCAAGCATTTCTAAGATAGTTGTTTTAAATCTTTTTCAGTATATCTGCCATCAGGTCTTTCCAAGGAGAGTTTCTGTTGATATTTATATATTTTTCTTTTGAATGGCTATCTGTTCCTATTTATTTGTATGCTTTCTGACATTTGGATCTAATAATATGATAACTCTGGAGATTAGATTCTTCTCCTTCCTCAGTGTTTGCCGGAGTTTGTATTTGGTTTCTTTCTCCTTTTTTGGTCATTGTTGTTGTTAGTATAAGCTGAATCTGTGCTAAGGATCAACCTGAGGTGTAAACAAGATTTTCTCAGGTCTGTCTTCTGAATTTTTCCCTGTTCATGCATGGTCACTTTCTAATTTCCCTGTATATGTAGTTGTTTTTAATATCCTTGTCTTTAATTTGTTTTCTCATGGGAAAAACAGAATAATGAAGGATGCAGAAAAAGTGGTAGCCCTTTAAATCTCTTGGCAGTCACTCTGTGAAAAAGGGCTGGCAACAAGGGGAGGTGAAACAATGGCCCTCAGGCCATTTCCTTAAATCAACAAAAACTCTCCTTGAAAAGACCTGATGGCAGGTATACTAAATATATGTGTGTGTATATGTGTATATATATATATATGCTGCTGCTGCTGCTGTCACTTCAGTCGTGTCCGACTCTGTGTGACCCCAGAGATGGCAGCCCACCAGACTCCCCTGTCCCAGGGATTCTCCAGGCAAGAACACTGGAGTGGGTTGCCATTTCCTTCTCCAATGCATGAAAGTGAAAAGTGAAAGTGAAGTCGCTCAATTGTGTCCAACTCTTAGCGACCCCATGGACTGCAGCCTACCAGGCTCCTCCCTCCATGAGATTTTCCAGGCAAGAGTACTAGAGTGGGGTGCCAGTGTTTTCTCCATATATATATATATATGCTTTGTATATATATGTGTGTGTGTGTGTGTGTGTGCTTTGTGTATATATATATGCTTGATATATATATTATATATAATGCTTGATATATATATATATATTATATATATAATGCTTGATATATATATATTTAAAACAACTATCTTAGAAATGCCCAGGTCTTCCCTGACAGTCCCGTAGTTAAGATTTCACACTTCCAATGCAGGGGACACAGGTTCAATACTGTGATAAAACCAGTTATCCCTAATCAAAGCACAGATCCCTGATACTTATAGAACAGGGTCTTTTTGGTCCTCTCTGTTTGCAACCTACTTCAGGAACACTCACAGCTAACTGCCACATAGCTTGGGGATGGGAGATTGGTAGTTATGATCATGCTAAAAAATGGTATTGGCTAACATAAACTTCAGTTTTCAGTCCAGGTCTTCCCTTTGAAGTTGCAAGCCTTCAACAGACTCCAGAGTTCCAAAGTAATTACATTAGACAGGTCTACCAGCACAATTGTTGGCACTGTGAGGAGACAGAGACCTGGTACCTCCTACTCTGCCACCTTCCCAGAAACCTCCTCCTGGTCTTTTGCAACAACAGCCAGGAAAGTTAGAGCTGGGTGTGAGTGAAGAGCCTACAGACACTGAGTGAAAACTTAGTAATGGTTAGAGTAGCAGTAATTAATTGTTGTGGTGCCTGTTTCAATTTTCCAGAGGCTATTTTCTTAGTCTTTTCTTCTCAGCCTTACCTGGTTTGATGGAGGTCATCAGGCAGGGGACACCTGACAAGTGAGTGTTTTGTAGTTTCTCTCAGGAGCCACAGTCATGGTAAAGACGAAGTATGTGGTGTGAGAAGGGCTCAGTGTTCCGGGCTACAATCTTACGAGGATAATAGGGCCCTGAGGACATGAGTAGCAATTGTGTTCCTATTATTAGACAGATGTCCTTGTAGCTGGTGTGATATCAGCTAACTTTCAGATGTCAGATTTTGCATTGATTTATATAATTCAAAGTCACTTTTTGGCATCAAAAACCAAAAGGATCTACAGGTCTTTTGGAAACCCCTCAGCCCTAGGTCAGTTGTCCTCTGAACACCATAAGCAGTAAACAGTAGTCACACACACATAAGCAATCAATGCCTACCTTCTCTTCACTACCAGTAAGTGCCATCCACAGCAAACCTCCAGTTAAAATAATAATGTGAAGAATGGACTCCTGGAGGATACCAAGGGCTAAGCAGAAACCAGTTTTAGAGAAGGTTGGTTTCTTCTTTTCTACTTTGTCTTATGGTCAGTCTGGGACAACTTTTTCCTTTTACCTTTCTCTAAGGAGTTCAAGAATTTTCATTGCCCAAAATACTACTGAGAAACCCTTTCTGCTTTCTCTTTGGGAAAATAGAGAAGGGAGGTTGTTGCGAAAGTTTATTTCTACTTCTGTTTGATACAACTACAATCCAGATTGCATAATTATCTGTTTCTTGTATGCAGGTCAGGAAGCAACAGTTAGAACTGGACATGGAACAACAGACTGGTTCAAAATAGGAAAAGGAGTACATCAAGACTGTATATTGTCACCCTGCTTATTTAACTTCTATACAGAGTACATCATGAGAAACGCTGGACTGGAAGAAACACAAGCTGGAATCAAGATTGCCAGGAGACATAACAATAACCTCAGATATGCGGATGACACCACCCTTATGGCAGAAAGTGAAGAGGAGCTAAAAAGCCTCTTGATGAAAGTGAAAGAGGAGAGTGAAAAAGTTGGCTTAAAGCTCAACATTCAGAAAACGAAGATCATGGCATCTGGTCCCATCACTTCATGGGAAATAGATGGGGAACCAGTGGAAACAGTGTCAGACTTTATTTTGGGGGGCTCCAAAATCACTGCAGATGGTGACTGCAGCCATGAAATTAAAAGACGCTTACTCCTTGGAAGGAAAGTGATGAGCAACCTAGATAGTATATTCAAAAGCAGAGACATTACTTTGCCGACTAAGGTCCGTCTAGTCAAGGCTATGGTTTTTCCAGTAGTCATGTATGGGTGTGAGAGTTGAACTGTGAAGAAGGCTGAGCGCCGAAGAGTTGATGCTTTTGAACTGTGGTGTTGGAGAAGACTCTTGAGAGTCCCTCGGACTGCAAGGAGATCCAACCAGTCCCTTCTAAAGGAGATCAACCCTGGGATTTCTTTGGAAGGAATGATGCTAAAGCTGAAGCTCCAGTACTTTGGCCACCTCATGCGAAGAGTTGACTCATTGGAAAAGACCCTGATGCTGGGAGTCAGGGAGGCCTGGCGTGCAGCGATTCATGGGGTCGCAAAGAGTTGGACACGACTAAGCGACTGAACTGAACTGGTAAGCACCATTAAAGCAGGAATGGTATCTGCTTATTTCTCCCCTGTATCTAGTGCATAGAGTATCAGTTCAGTTCAGTCGCTCAGTTGTGTCCAACTCTTTGCGATCCCATGAATTGCAGCATGCCAGGCCTCCCTGTCCATCACCAACTCCCGGAGTCTACTCAAACTCATGTCCATCGAGTTGGTGATGCCATACAGTCATCTCATACTCTGTCTTCCCCTTCTCCTCCTGCTCCCAGTCCCTTTCCAGCATCAGGGTTTTTTCCAATGAGTCAACTCTTTGCATGAGGTGGCCAAAGTACTGGAGCTTCAGCTTTAGCATCATTCCTTCCAAAGAAATCCCAGGGTTGATCTCCTTTAGAAGGGACTGGTTGGATCTCCTTGCAGTCCGAGGGACTCTCAAGAGTCTTCTCCAACACCACAGTTCAAAAGCATCAGTTCTTTGGTGCTCAGCTTTCTTCACAATCCAACTCTCACATCCATTCATGACTACTGGAAAAACCAGCACCTTGACTAGATGGTCCTTTGTTGGCAAAGCAATGTCTCTGCTTTTTAATACGCTATCTAGGTTGGTCATAACTTTCCTTCCAAGGAGTAAGTGTCTTTTATATTCATGACTGCAATCACCATCTGCAGTGATTTTGGAACCCAAAAAAATAAGATCTGCCACTGTTTCCCCATCTATTTCCCATGAAGTGATGGGACCAGATGCCATGATCTTCATTTTCTGAATGTTGAGCTTTAATAGTACTGGAGCTTCAGCTTTAGCATCATTCCTTCCAAAGAAATCCCAGGGTTGATCTCCTTTAGAAGGGACTGGTTGGATCTCCTTGCAGTCCGAGGGACTCTCAAGAGTCTTCTCCAACACCACAGTTCAAAAGCATCAGTTCTTTGGTGCTCAGCTTTCTTCACAATCCAACTCTCACATCCATTCATGACTACTGGAAAAACCAGCACCTTGACTAGATGGTCCTTTGTTGGCAAAGCAATGTCTCTGCTTTTTAATACGCTATCTAGGTTGGTCATAACTTTCCTTCCAAGGAGTAAGTGTCTTTTATATTCATGACTGCAATCACCATCTGCAGTGATTTTGGAACCCAAAAAAATAAGATCTGCCACTGTTTCCCCATCTATTTCCCATGAAGTGATGGGACCAGATGCCATGATCTTCATTTTCTGAATGTTGAGCTTTAAGCCAACTTTTTCACTCTCCTCTTTCACTTTCATCAAGAGGCTCTTTAGTTCCTCTTCACTTTCTGCCATAAGGGTGGTGTCATCTGCTTATCTGAGGTTATCAATATTTCTCCCAGCAATCTTGATTCCAGCTTGTGCTTCTTCCAGCCCAGCATTTCTCATGATGTACTCTGCATAGAAGTTAAATAAGCAGGGTGACAATATACAGCCTTGACGTACTCCTTTTTCCTATTTGGAACCAGTCTGTTGTTCCATGTCCAGTCTTACTGTTGCTTCCTGACCTGCATATAGGTTTCTCAAGAGGCCAGTCAGGTGGTCTGGTATTCCCATCTCTTTCAGAATTTTCCACAGTTTATTGTAATCCACACAGTCAAAGGCTTTGGCATAGTCAATAAAGCAGAAATAGATGTTTTTATGGAGAGAGCAATGGCAACCCACTCCAGTACTCTTGCCTGGAGAATCCCATGGATGGAGGAGCATGGTAGGCTGCAGTTCATGGGGTCACTAAGAGTTGGACATGACTGAGCAACTTCACTTTCACTTTTCACTTTCATGCATTGGAGAAGGAAATGGCAACCCACTCCAGTGTTTTCTTGCCTGGAGAATTCTAGGGACAGAGGAGCCTGTTGGGTGCCGTCTATGGGGTCACACAGAGTTGGACACCACTAACGTGACTTAGCAGTACCAGCTGGAATTCTCTTGCTTTTTCCATGATCCAGCAGATCTTGGCAATTTGATCTCTGGTTCCTCTGCCTTTTCTAAAACCAGCTTGAACATCAGGAAGTTCACGGTTCATGTATTGCTGAAGCCTGGCTTGGAGAATTTTGAGCATTACTTTGCTAGTGTGTGAGATGAGTGCAATTGTGTGGTAGTTTGAGCATAGAGTATAGTATGCTCAAAAACACTTTTGAATGAATGAATGAATTTCTACTAGAGACAAAGAATATAAAAAGGCCAGTATGAAGATCCTCAACACAATTTTGGGGAGCTCTGCTTAGTGCACTATAGGAGTGAGGAAGAGATGACTTAAAAGTCTTCTAGATATTTCTAGGAGGTTCTGAAAAATGCCAAAAAGTAAGGAATCTGTCTTAGGGGAAATCATCCTTCTGGTAAGTCATAATAGTATTTATCCAGTTGTCAAAGTTGTAGCAAACACTGAAAGAAAATTGATCTAAAATCAGTCATTTCTGTACTAAAAAGGAAAGTGTAATGATAAACCTGTACGCAAGACAGCAAAAGAGACACAGTTGTATAGAATGGCCTTTTGGACTCTGTGGGAGAGGGAGAGGGTGGGATGGGTTGGCAGAGTGGCAATGTAACATGTGTGATATCATAAGCGAAATGAATTGCCAGTCCAGGTTTGATGCAGGATGCAGGATGATAGAGACTGATGCACGGGGATAATCCAGAGAGAGGGTGTGGGGCGGGAGGGTGGAGGAGGGGGTCGGGATTGGGAGTTCATGTACACTCATGGCTAATTCATGTCAATGTGTAACAAAACGAATACAGTATTGTAAAGCAAAACAAACTAAAAAATAAAAATTAATTAAAAAAAAAATAAAAATAAAAATAAAAATTTTCAAGTGCCTCATAAGCATATACTCTAGGAGTTTTGTTCTGTTTTTGTAAGTTCTAATGAAAACATGGAAATGTAAAACTTCATCTGATTCAACTCGAAGGATATTACAATAACCTATTATGATAATTGCAAAAGAATGTATCAGACTCTTGGCTTCTATGAAAGAACAGACATCACCTAGTATGTATCCCACCACAAAAAATAAAAGAAAGCCAAGGGGAAAATCTGATGAGAAAAGGGACCTCACAATGTTTTTCAAAAATTGAAAGTTAAAAATTGAAGTTTAAAAAAAAATCTCTAAATTTTGCCCTAAAAAATTTCCAAGCAGTCTAGAGAATGATTATATCAGCCTCATCTGGGTATTGATAAGGACACGTATTCCTGTTCAGAGGTCCCAATCTGTGTCACATTAATCTGAATCTCCAGGAGTCAGATGTGAGCACTGAATAGTTTCTTCAGTTCCCAGGTGATTCTCATGCACAGCCAGTTTGGGGAACTAACTCTAAAATGTCAGAGTCTTCACAATATATCTTTTTTACCCTTCTTTCTACTGGTTGAGGTCATCTTCCCTCAGCTTCTTGTGATTTCATTTACCTACTAGCAAAATTTCTGTTTCCTTTTATCTACTAATTCCTCACCTTAATATGACATTTAATCAGAATTGTTATCTTATAGAACCATGAGTTGAGTTGGGAGAAGCATGGAGAAGAAACAATACAATGTCTTGAAAAGCAGAGACATATAAAAAGGCTAGATATTGCAAAATAATGAATCTTGTCCACTATAAACATAGGTACTTTACAAAAAATACACATATAGACCTATGGTTATAACCTAAACTATGTTCCAGGTAATGGAAATATTACTAACAGCCCTTCTCCTCTCCCTTCCTCTTACTTCTCTAGCATTTTGGTAACTAAGTACCAGACTACCTCAGCTCCAAGAGATGGACTAACATAGACACTCCCAGAAAACACAGCCCTTCCTAAAAAACCAACAAAAGGACATTAAAGGGGTTATTTTACTACCTCTGCTTTTAATATACTTTGGGCATTATGCTATGCTTAGTCGCTTAGTCGTGTCCGATTCTTTGCAACCCCCATGGACTGTAACCCACCAGGCTTCTCTGCCCATGGGAGTCTCTAGGCAAGAATATGGAATGGGTTGCCATGCCCTTCTCCAAGGGACCTTCCCAACCCAGGGATCAAACCCAGGTCTCCTACATAACAGGTGGATTCTTTACCATCTGAGCCATCAGGAAAGCCCAAGAATACTGGAGTGAATAACCTATCCCTTTTCCAGGGGAACTTCTGGACCCAGGAATTGAACCAGAGTCTCCTGCATTGCAGGTGGATTTTTTACCAACTGGGCTACCAGTAAGCCCACTTTGGGCATTAGGACTTGCTTGTTCTTTAATACACAGCAGTATTAAAATGCACAAACAGAACAATGGCTAGACAATCTGAACTTGCCTAAAGACTGATAGGCAGGGAGCTCTTCTCTCTGTACTTCCCTCCTTGTTCCCTCCCCCAGTCCCCACCACCCAGTAAACAGTCAGCTTACTCTCCAAGACAATTCCACACCCCGAATACAACCATTTCTATGAATTAACAGATAAAAAAATACTTAAAAGGTGTTTAACTCTCTACTTTCACAATAAGTTGTATACTTTTACACATCTAGAAAAGCTAGACATTTCAAATAAGGATTTAAAGAGCTTCCCTGGTGGCTCAGACGGTAAAGAGTCTGCCTGCAATGCGGGAGACCCAGGTTCGATTCCTGGGTCAGGAAGTTCCCCTGGAGAAGGAAATGGCAATCCACTCCAGCACCCTTGCCTGGAAAATCCCATGGACAGAGGAGCCTGATAGGCTACAGTCCATGGGGTCGCAAAGAGTCGGACACGACTGAACGACTTACGTTATGCTATGTTATGTTATGTTATTATATGCACATGTAGTATCACTGAACACAGTGCACACAGAGGCTATAGTCTCAAAGTGTCATCTGAATAGGACTACTCTAGCCAAGAACCCTTCCCATTTTTTCATCTCTATCAACCCAGTGGACAAGTCTAACAAGCTTCTGTAATGCTTCGAGATTTTAACAATTTCACTTCTACCAGTCATTTTCAGAAGTCTTTCCTATGAATTTTAACGTCAAATGTACACAGTATATTTATTGATTACTTGTGTCAGACACTGGCAGCCTCTCACATCTGTACATGGCTACTGAAAAGAACATAGCTTTGACTGTACAAATCTTTGTTGGCAAAGTGATATCTCTGCTTTTTAATACATTGTCCAGGTTTGTCATATGTTAAAATGCATAACCTCACACAAAATGTTTAAGATTAGGCATCTGTAGACCAAAATGTGAACCCTAAAAAGAACTGATCTGAAAGAAGACTGTGACATCATTAATTAACACACTAATGACAAAATCACACAGAGATTGCAGGCAACCAAGTCCAGAAAAGGGAGAGCCAAACTGAATTAGTCGGAATGTTTGCAGCAAGGACCTGGGGGATGTAGGTGCGAGCTGTGTCTCATAAACCAGGATAATAGGATCTTCTCTTTGATAAAGATCAATGACTCAGGCTGTTATGGCTCTTTTGCCCTGATTCTGTTCTCTCTAAACAAGTTGTTAAAGCATGAAGAAAGAAAACTGATTACCTATGTACCCTGCTAGATAACTTAAATGCTTAATGTTTTTTAATTCTCTCAAAACAATATGAAGTAGACATTATTGTCCCCATCTTCCAAGTGGGAATCAGAGACCTTCAAGAGGTTAAGCAGCAGTAGCAGAGCTGGGATTCAAACCCAAGTGTATCTGATGCTCTGACCCAGTCCCTTTCCAAGACCAGAGGGTGGGTATAGAGAAAATGACCCTCAGCCCAACTGTCCTCTCTATGCAACCTACCTTATGGGGACCCCTGGCAACAACTGGATCACTACTCTCTGGGTTGTGCTTTGGTGCATTCATTATTTAAAGGCCAAAACCTCACTTATCTGTTGAAGACAACAATCTCTTTAGTGAACGGACAAGGGAGTGACTCCCAGACATCCCTTTCCCTTTCTTTTGGGTATTTGTGCCACCTTTCCCCATCCCAACCACGTTGGCTGAAGTTGATTTCATTCTTGGCCCTTGGGGAAGGACATCTGATTCAGACCAGTGAGACCACTTTCTGGCCACAGATTTTTGGTGACAAAGTGTGAATGCTGGCAAATTAGACAAGCATAGGATTCCTTCGCTGGGGGCCTCTGAGACATCTGCCTCTTTGTTATTGTTTGTTGAGGGACAGGTAGTTAAGATATCCTTTTTTTCTTTTTTTTTTTTTGCCGGGGATTGGAATGAGAAATCATCTAGCATAGTGATATGTATGAGGAAGCAGGTTGGTGCTATATTCTTTGCCCCAATGAAGTGAAGTCAATTTTGGAGAAAGGGCCATGTGCATCAGACAGATCAAAGTAAACCAAGTTTTGGTGTAAACCTCTTTCATTATTTAATCCTGTTTGAATTGGTTTTCACTTACTTACAACTGAAATCATCTTCAGTGACAACTTCCAAAGTAACTTTTTTGAAAGTCAGTGAGTAGGGTGACCATATAATTTATTGTTCACATCAGGACCACTTACAGAATAAGGGTGAACTGTTAATCATTACATGCTGGTTACAGGTGGCAAGAGCAACCATACTGAACAAATGGGAATGTCTGGCCCTTCTACCACTGAGGTACATGCTACTTGCAGTTCTGTCAGTCAGTAAGCTGTGAAACCTTGGACAAGTACTCTGCTCTATAGATATCAGCTTTTTATGTAAAAAAAATATAATATGTGAATCTAGGTAGTTTCTCCATAGTCTATAATATTCAGAGTTCCTTCTTGCCTTGGAAGTCAGAAGATAGGAGGAGGTAAAGAAGGATTCCCCTTACAGGTTTCAGAGGGAGCAGGACACTGCTGACACATTGAGGTCTAAGTTCAAGCCTCCAGATCTAGGGGGCAATAAACTCCTGTTGTTGTAAGTCACCTAGTTGGTGGTACTTGCATACGGCAATCCTAGGGAGTGAATACAGGAGTTAAGATGTTGGTCTCAGGATTCTTGGCTGCCCATGACTACTTTAAACATGTTTTTCTTTCAGTTTATGTTTCAGCTTAAGGTTTTGTTTGGGAAACAGGATTTCATTGTGAAATGAACATGAAACTACAGGTATAGCACTTTGAGGGTATACTGAAATTTGGACACTTTCAGTTACAAATAACCCAATCTGAGGTCAGATGTCCTAAATAACCAAAGAATTTATGGATCCTATAAATTAACCCATATAAATTTAATATAGATATTTATTATATATACTATAAATTTAAGGTCTAGAGAAGATGTGAGGTTCCAGTGCCATTTGACAGAGATTTTAATCAAGTTCTGACTCCATTTTTCTGCACTTTCTGGCAGGTTTCATGCAAGGGTTCCATTCTCAAGTTGCTCCTCTTTATGGTGGCAAATGACTGCTGTTGTTAAGTTGCTAAGTTGTGTTCAATTCTTTGTGACCTGATGGACTGTAGCACACCAGGCTCCTCTGTCCTCCACAATCTCCTGGAGTTTGCTCAAATTCAGGTCCATTGAGTTGGTGGTGCTATCTAACCATCTCATCCTCTGCCACTCCCTTCTCCTTTTGCTTTCAATCTTTTCCAGCATTAGGGTCTTTTCCAATGAGTCAGATCTTCACATCAGATGGCCAAAGTATTGGAGCTTCAGCTTCAACAACGTTCCTTCTGATGCATATTCAGGATTGATTTTCTTTAGGAGTGACTGGTTTGATTTCCATGGACTCAAAGGACTCTCAGGAGTCTTGTAGGAGAAACAATTTTGATCAGGAATCCCCAGTCAAGGCCTTGAGGTTCTCACCTATTGGACCACACCTGAGCCTGCACTGATCACTTGTGTTCTGACAGGCCAGAAGGATTCATCCTGATTAGCTTAACCTACTCTTTCCATTAGTCTTTGCTACTCATAACAGAATACTCCAAAATTTACTGTCTCCAAACCACCACAATTAGTTCATGAGCCTGTGGGTCAGAACTCAGGTGAGATGGCTCACTCTTCCATGTGGTATTGGCCAGGCACACTCATGCATTTAGGGTCATTTTACAAGCCAGCTCAAGGCCAGTCAGTCCTGGGAGGTTTTGGCCCCATATCTGCCAGTTGTCTAGGCTGCCTCAGTTCTGTGTGTCCTCTCCACTCAGCCAGCTTGGACATGTTCTCATGCAAAGAGCACCTCCTAAAAATGAGAATAGAGGCTCAAGGATCCTTCACATCCAAACTTGAGACCTGTGCAACATAAATTCTGTCATATTATATTAGCCAAAGCAAGTCCCCACCTCTTGATGGGAAAATCTGTAATTTATGATAGTTTAAAATCATCACATCCATCCTTACAGTGAGGGAGGGGGATTCATTTTCACCCAAACCACAGAGCTCTAAAAAGAATGGACATTAGGGAGAAAATTGGTCAGAGACTACAGAAAAGGCTAAAAGGTAGGTTGAAATTAATTGTGAGGGGCTCTGGATGCCTTGCTAAGTGGACTTTCTCTTTTAATTTGTGGTTCTCACTCTGTTTCTGTGACAACATGATTAATGATTCTGATGCATTCTCATTAGGAAACCTGACTTAAAAGTGAGTCGCCATGGCTGTTTTTCTCAGCCTGAAGACTGGACAGGAATAATGTTTCTTAGGGGGGCTGCATGCTCCTTCCTCTTGGGAAGTAGGGTTGCCTTGGTTATAACTCAACAGTTCCAGGCACTGGAGAGCCACTGATGTCTTGTTCCCAAGTGCAGGGGAGAGTTCTGCTCTGAAATTCGGTCTTAAAGTGCTCCTGTAGCAGCTCTGAGTTATACTCACTACATTTCTTCATTTCTCCTAGTATGCACCTATGCTACTAGTTTGGGATTTTCCCACTTCCAACAGTACACAATTCCCAGCAGAAACATTTCTTCCTGTTGGCCAAGTCCTTGGGTCCCATTGTACTTTTTCCTTCTTTCTGGCCTCAACTAGGAGAGCCCCACTGAACATAATGTGTTTGGATATCAGCCAGGAGAATGGACACCATCCAATTCTCTTTCCTCCCAGAAATCTCCTTCTTGCAACTGATGTGGTCTTCAGTGACCAAGCAACATGAACCTGAGCACAGTGGCAAGGGGATCTTGTCAGTGCGGTCTCTCTGAGCTGCAGCTCCAGTGAGTGTCCTGCCGTGTGCATGCATTTATATCTGCTGCTGGGCTGTACACAATTCGTATAAGAAACATGGGATTCACCTTGTTTGTGTTGAAAATAAATATTTATTGAATGAGGAATTATAATGTATCAATAAAAAAAGATAATCCTAAGTAGCTTCCCTCTTGATGGAAACATTATGGACATGAAACATGTTTCCTGATCTGTGACTCCTCAGAGTCCTGGTTCCCAGAAAGGAAGCCATGCCAAGAGGTATCAGACGTCTTATCTTGGCTCCCCTCACACTAGTGGAGGACACCAGAGCCCAGAGCAAGGGTTTGGAACAGAAATTGCCTCTTAAACTGAGGATGAATAAGGCTCCAAGGAATCTTTTCAGATATTAGGGAAGAGCAAGGGTGTGTGTGCAGAGGAGGAGTGGGAAAAAGGGGAAGAGGAGAAGGATGTAGAAAGTGAGCAGGGAGAGGAACTCCCATCACCTCCCCTGGGGCCTGACCTAATAGGAAATGGATGGAGCCTGAAGCCAGGGTTCTGCGGGGCTCTTTGCTGCACATCCTCACCTGGAGTGTCTAGGTAACAAGAAGGACTTGAAGCTTTCAGTGTTTCTCACTTAATACAGCAGCTGCTTGGACACCCACTCCATTTGGACAGCTCATTTCTGGTCCTTTATCCCATTAGAGTCAGCCCTTGCTCATCTCCATTTGGCTAAGGAGCCTGGGCTCTTGCTAAAAAGGGAGGTATTGACAGAAAATCATTCAGTTTTAGAACTAGGAACAAGGGCAGCTTCTGCCATTGTATAACAGGCTAACCTCAGGACAGCTGAAAATGACTGGAATTGTTTAATCTGCAGGATACATTAGGGATGTCAAAAAAAACATGGCCAGTAAATATTGTGGAAAGCAGTTAAGGAGTATGGCCTGACCTTCAGCAGCAGCCCTAGGACAGGGAAGAGGCACTTGAGAACAGGTGATGGAGGAGAGGGTTTGGGGCTAACTGGCAGAATAAGACAGATTGGGTGTTCTTCCTTCATGCATGTCCCTCATGGACTTCTAATATGTTGATTCTCAACTTTGGGTGCTTGTTGAATGAATCTCATGGGACTTTTGCCAACTGCTAATATCAGAGTTCCACCCTTTTCTCCACATTTTGATTAAATTGATCTGGTTTGTCCATACTTTCCTGTGCAGTTTGTATCTCCTCCATCTGATTGCATGAGCCCTACATTTTCCTGTGTAATCTATCTTTTCTTACGGTTTTGTCACAACTGTTAACGGCCATGGGCAAAGCAGTGATAGTCATTATGGAATTAGAAACAAGAGGTATTGAGTTGTTAATAAAAAGGAAAGAGAGTTATAGAACATGATAAGAAAGGAGTGGTGGAGTCAAAACTTAATTTTTGTCATGGAGGAGAAATTTGAACACATGTATGTCTCTCAGGGAGGAGACAAGAAAGGGGAATATGTGATGGGGAGGAAAGTGGGATAGCTAAAGCAAATTCCCTAAGCCCCCTTAAAATGTAAAATTCTGAGATAAAATATTTCAGTCCTAAGGCTTCTGGTTCTCACTTAGTTTCCTTTTTTCTTGACCACTTTGTGCCTCCTGTAGTACAGTGCAAATATCTCTTTACCCACCCGAGTGCCAACTGTGAGCTCACTGGGCAGAGGGGAGTGGTCTTAATTATGATTGCATCCCAATGCTAAATACAAAAAAAAAAAAAAAAACCCTCTATAATTAATAAATAAATTTATC
Source organism: Aepyceros melampus (assembly GCA_006408695.1). NCBI lineage: Eukaryota > Metazoa > Chordata > Mammalia > Artiodactyla > Bovidae > Aepyceros > Aepyceros melampus. The sequence goes on along the minus strand of SJXQ01006752.1, from coordinate 65,582 downwards.
TGTTGCCTTTTTTTCTAAGTGACATGGGTATCCTGAAACAGCATGGATCCTTAGTAAATGGGTAAGGAAGAGCTATGAAAAAGAGCTGGCAATGAAGTTAGAGGGATGTGTAGATGCTAAAAAGAAACTTTACCAACTTCATTTTTTGAAGAGAAGCAGAAGAAGCAAATGCAATCTATTTTGTCTCTTCTCTTATAGTCCATGACTATATTCTGGTATATTCTACATAGTTAAAATCAAAGCATCTACATAATTGGATACTTTGTTTTATGAAACATTGTTTTGAAATACTCCTTGATGTATCTCACATTCTTCATAATTATTATTGTGAGAGATGCAGAATATTCCAACATTTAAGTGTTCTCAATTTCTGCTATTTTTAAATGCTGTGATGAAGAGCTTCATACATAGGAATTTGCCCTTTTAAAAAAAGTTATCTCCTCAGTTTAAATTATAATGAATCAAATCACTGAGTTGAAGAGTGTCAATATTTTTATGACTTCAGTACATACTGCCACATTCCTGCTTTATATCCACTGTCAGATATTCATCAATTTCACTATAACAATGGTATTAATATTATTACCTCTTCTTTGCCATATTAATTGATACAAAAACATAGTCATTTAATTTGAATTTTGCTGAAGCCTGAGCATTTTCCCATTTGCTTACTATCAATATTTTTTTCTGTTTATGTCATTTGCCGTTAACCAGACATTTGTGACATTTATATACATTAGTGTAAGGTTTCTGTTTTATATATAATGATTCATTTCTCTAATGTTTGAAACAAATACTTTCCTGCTACTTTCATTTTCACCATGATTAGTTGGTTTTTGTATGGAAGTTTTCTATTTATTGATCTTTCCCTTTTGAATTATTTCAAAAATTCAAAATTCTAACTCTATCGTTTACATAAACACATGAAACTCTCAATTCTATTTCTGCAATTTATGACAATTAAGTTGCTTAATAAATGTGTAATACTTAAATATACATTTTGTATATAACTTGATGTTTTCCTAAACTGATAATCCAGTGATAGTTATATTCCATATGTGAGGGATTTAGGGAGCAATCCTCTTGAAGCTGCATTTCTATGACAAGCACAATGTTTTTTTTTACTGATCCTGCATGTTATTTGGTAGCTTTATCATGGTGATGACCTTGATGGAGATTATGAACAGAGAAAGGCTAAAGCTCTCCTAGCCAAAACTACATTGTGCTTTTTATGTACCCCAGGCACTTTCACTTTGGGGCTCCTTCTTTCATAAAAAAATTAAAACTTGGAGTTACAACTGCCTCTTATAAAGATAAATATACTCCATACTGAATTCATTACTGTATGTTCATTATTATTTATAATTTATTCTTATTCAAAATTTTTTTCTCATTTTAAAATTAAAATATTTTCATGGTCCAAAAATTAAAGACACTTTCTCCTTGGAAGAAAATCTATGACCAACCTAGACAGCATATTAAAAAGCAGAGATATTACTTTGCCAACAAAGGTCCATCTAGTCAAAGCTATGGTTTTTCCAGTAGTCATGTATGGATGTGAGAGCTGAACCATAAACAAAGCTGAGCCCGAAGAATTGACGTTTTTGAACTGTGGTGTTGGAGAAGACTCTTGAGAGTCCCTTGGACTGCAAGAGATCAAACCAGTCAATCCTAAAGGAAATCAGTCCTGAATATTCATTGGAAGGACTGCTGCTGAAGCTAAAACTCCAATACTTTGGCCACCTGATGCAAAGAACTGACTTATTGGAAAAGAGTGCCAAGTCAGATGCTGGGGAAGATTGAAGGCAGGAGAAGGGGACAACAGAGGATAAGATGGTCAGATGGCATCACCGACTCAATGGCTATGAGTTTGAGCAAGCTCTGAGAGTTGGTGATGGACAGGGAAGCCTGGCCTGCTGCAGTCCATGGGGTCGCAAAGAATCAGACATGACTGAGCAACTGAACTGAACTGAACTGACTGACTGAATAGGTGCCTGCTGTGTTGAATGTACATCAGGCTTATTCCAAAGCAACCTCTTGGTGCTGATTAACTCTACCTGTCACCTATCTATGTATCTATCTGTCTATGTATCTATTTTTCTGTCTATTTATTTAAACAATTGTGTCTACTTCTTGCTTTTTCACTCTGTTCTTCAGATATACAATTTTATCCATACCATGAGTGCATGCTCAGTCACTTCAGTTGTGTCCAACTCTCTGCGACCCTATAGACTATAGCCCACCAAGCTTCTCTGTCCAAGGGATTCTCCAGGCAAGAATACCCACAGTGTTTTAGCAATTATTGACTTTTAATATGATCCATTGCTAGAGGTGACCTATATCCCAGAGTTGTTTTCAGTTCCCTATCACTTCTAAGTGAACTTTAGATTCTCTCTGTGTGTACAATTAAAAAATCCTCTTGAGGTTGCATTGTTTTATAAGTTATCTCAAAGAGACATGGTGTTTGTAAAGATACAACAGTTTGATATCCCATTCTAGCACTGGGATACAATGACCATGCTGCAGAAAGAGTTCAAGAGGAGTGGAGACAGAGGCAGGAAACAGGGTTAGTATTCTGCTAGGGTGACCTGGCAACTAGGGGTACTCAGGAAGCTAGAACGCAAGCTGCCATGAGTCAACACAGTCCCAGAAGTGGGTCATAATCCAACACTGCAGGATACCTGCTAGTTTATTCTTCACTTTAGGGAAAGGGAGTGCCTTTGGGAGGAAATTAGAGATCATGTTTTAGCCAAACCTACCTTCTTCTAGGGCTTCCCTGATGGCTCTATGGTAAAGAATCCTCCTGCCAATGCAGGAGACACAGGTTCAGTCTCTGGATCAGAAAGATCCCCTGCAGAAAGGAATGACAACTCACCCCAGTATTTTTGCCTAGGAAATCCCATGGACAGAGGAGACTAGCAGGCTCCAGTCCATGGGGTCACAAAACAGTCAGACACAACAACTAAACAACAACCACCTTCTTCTAATCTGCTGTTCTAAAGTGGCTACAGTTTGGTAGCTCTCAGTATCGGGATTATGAATAAGTTTAAGCAAGAAGTTTTCTTTTTGTCCTCAGTTTTTTATTACGGCAAAATACATCAATATATGATCTTAACCATTTTTTAAATCTTAACCATTTTAAGTGTACAATTCAATGGTATTAAATGCATCCATATTGCACAACCAGCACTACCATCCGTCTCCAGAACTCTCTTCATCTTGCAAAACTAAGTCTGTACCAATGAAATAATGTCTCCCCATGACTCCTCCAGCCAGCTCCTGGCACCACCACACTACTTTCTTTGGTTTTTTTTTTTTTTTTTTTTTGAAAAAAATATTAACTTTCCCTTACCCTCATGTCCCATTCTCCCAATATCATTCTCTCTCTGTTACTACCATTCCATTTCAGCCTTTTTTTTTTTTTAAGTTTCCTCATGTAGGTGAAATCAGGTAATATTTGTTGTTCTGTCTTGCTTATTTAACTCAGGTTGATAGTGTCCTCAAGATTCACTCATGTTTTTGAAGTGACAGGATTTCCTTATGTTTTAAGACTAAACAATATTCCATTGTGTAAGTGTGTGTATCTTTCTTTCTTCATTCATCCACTTGATGAATTCATTCATCCGCTTGAAGATGTTTAGGTTGTTTCCATATCTTGACTATTATGAATAATTTTGCAGTGAACATAGCCATGCAGATATTTCTTTAGGATAACAATTTTATTTCCTTTGGATATACTCCCAGAAGTGACATTGCTAATGAATATGGTAGTTCTATTTTTAATTTTTTGAGGAATTTATATAATGTTTTCCATATTGGCTGTATCAATTTACATTTCCATCAATAGTGTACAAGGGTTCTTTTTGCACCTCATCCTTACCAACATTCATTATCCTTTTTTGATATTAGTTGTCCTAACAGGTGTAAAGTATATCTCATTATGGTCTTCATTTGCATTTGCCTAATAATCAGTGACATTATGTATCTTTTCACGTACCTATTGGCCATTTGTATACCTTCTTTGGCAAAATGTTTATTCAGGTCCCTCACCCATGTTTTTAAATTGGGTTATTTGTTTTTTGCTATTGAGGTGTAGGTGTCCTGCACATGCTTTGGATATTAATTGCTTATTAGAGGTATTGTTAGCAAACATTTTTTCCCATTCTATAGATAGCAATTTCATTTTGTTGATAGTTCCTTTTATTGTGCAAAAACTTTTTAGTTTGATTTCTTGTGAAATTGTTAGTTGCTCAGTCATGCCCAGCTCTTTGTGACCCCATGGACTGTAGCCTACCAGGCTCCTTTAATCCAGGAATTATCTAGGCAAAACTACTGGAGTGATTTGCCATTCCCTTCCCCAGGGGATCTTCCTGACACAGATATCAAACTCAGGTCTCCCTGAGTTTTCCAGCAGACTCTTTACTAATCTGTGCCACCAGAAGCCTAGTTTGATGTAGTCCCACTTGTTTATTTTTGCTCTTGTTGATCATGCTCTTGGTATCTTATCCATGAAATCATTGCCGAAACCAATGTCAAGGAACTTTCCCCCCATATATCCTTGTAGAGGTTTTATGGCTTCAGGTTCTGAATTTAAGTTTTTAATCTATATTGATTTGATTTTCACATATTGTGTATGATACAGGCCCAATTTCAACTTTCACAAGTGTGTCTCTAGTTTTTGCACCATTATTATTGAAGAGACTTTTCTTTCCCTATTGTGTATTCTTGGCACTTTTGTCAAAAATTAGTTGATTGTGTACACATAGGTTTATTTCTGGATTCTCTACTCAGCTCCATTGATTATGTCTCTTTTTATACCAGTATCATACTATTTTGATTACTGCAGCTTTGTGATATAGTTCAAACTCAGGAAGTGTGTTGTCTCCAGCTTTGCACTTCTTGCTAAAGATTGCTTTAGCTATTTGGGGTGTTTTTTTTGTGTGTCCATATAGTTTCAGGATTGTGTTTCTATTTCTGTGAAAAGTGACAGAATTTTGATAGGGATTGCATTGAATTGGTAGTTCACTTTGGATATATGGACATTTTAACAATATTAATTCTTCCAATCCATGAACATAAGGTATCTGTCCACTTATTTGCTTCTTCTTCAATTTCATTCATTGTTTTATAGTTTTATTGTACATATCTTTCACTGACTTGGCTAAGTTTATTCTTATGTATTTTAATCTTTTTGATGCAATTGTAAATGGGACTGTTTTCTTAACTTTTGGCATAGTCCATTTTTTATATATAGAAACACAACTGATTTTTTTGGCATTTCCTTTTTTAATTTTTTATTTTATATAATTTTTAAAGGTTCCTTTCCATTTGCAGTTATTATTACAAACACAACTGATATTGATTTTATGTTCTTTACTAAATTTGTTGGTCAGTTCTGACAGGTTCTTTTTAGAATCTAGGGTTTTCTACATACAAGATCGTGTATTCTACAAACAGAGACAGTTTTACTTCTTTTCTGATTTATATGCTTTTTATTCTTTTCCTTGAATTGCTCTGGCTAAAACTTCTGGTTCTGTGTTGACTAGAAGTGGTAAGAATGGGCACCCTGCCTTGCTCTTAATCTTAGAGAAACAACTCTCAGCACTTCATCATTGAGTATAATTTTAGTTAGAGGACTGTCATATATAATCTTTATTATATTGAGATCTATTCTTCTATACCTAATTTGTTGAAAATTTTCATCCTGAAAGGGTGTTGAGTTTTGTCAGATGATTTTTACGCAGCTTTTGGATGATCATATGATTTTATCTTTTACTTTGTCAATGTGGTGTATCACATTTATTGATTTGTATATGTTGAACTATCCTTACATCCCAGGAATAAATTCCATTTGATTATGATATATGACCTTTTTTATGTGTTATTGAGGTCTTTTTTGCTAAACTTTTATTGTGGATTTTTACAGCTATGTTTATCAGTGTTATTGGCCTGTAATTTTCTTTTATTGTCATATCCTTGTATGCCTCGGTAGAGTAAATCTGATCTTATAAAATAGATTTGGAAGTTTTCCCTTCTCTTCAGTTTTTGGAAGAGCTTGTAAAAGATTGGTATTACTATTTCTTGAAATGTTTGGAAGGATGACCATTGAAGCCGTCTACTTCTAGACATTTCTTTAATATGAGATTTGTGGTTAATAATTTACTATTTAACTTATTGTTAAGATTTCTGTTTCTTTTTGATACAATTTTGGCAGGTTGTATATTTCTAGGAATTTATCCACTTCTCTTAGGTGTTGATAATGTAATTATTGGTACATAACTTTTCATAATAATTTCTTATGATCCTTTGTATTTCTGTGGTATCTGTCATAATGTTTCTTCTTCTATGTCTGATTTTATTTATTTGGATCTTCTCTCTTTTTTCTTTAGTTATTCAAGCTAAAGGTTTGTCAATTATGCTTTTCTTTTCAAGAAACCAACTTACTTTCATTGATTTTTTCTATTATCTTTCTAGTCTCTGTTTTTATTTCTGCCCTGATCTTTGTTATCATGTTCCTTCCAATAACTGTGAACTTAGTTTGTTCTTCTAACATAATAAACAACCTAACCCAAGAAACTAGAGAAAGAAATTTTGTTTCTTATGCAGGTATTCTTGAGACCAGAGAATAGTGGCAAGAATAGTTAAGAGATCAGTTGGTGGAGGCTGACCAGTATGGTACCATGTTGGATCATTACTTTGACCACCTCACTCTCTTCCTCTTTTTCTTTCAATTGAAACATTCGACATATTTTTATAGCTTTCTAACTTTGTAATTTTCTAATATGAGGGAGAGCTTTTCAGCATAGACTTGCTAAATTCAGAGGCCTTCCTCCCCTAAGTCCAAGTCTTTAATGGTGAAAAATTAACAAACATTATACTTTAAGCTGAACACACACAAAACACACTTTAAGCTAATGTCTTACAAGTGTTGTCTAAAGTACATAGACATGACTAATACAAGTGCCATTAGAGTAAATTGAATTTAAATATTGGGAGGACTTGGATTTATACTATGTTTTATAAATCACACACAGAGTTTATACTTGGCAAGCTATTTCCCTTTGTCAATCATGAAAAGGATCAAACAGAAAATTTCTGTGCCTTCAAGTAAAAGATGAAAGATGTATGACCTGAAACTTTAAACTTTCAAAATTTCAAGAACAATCTTTTACTTCAATTATAATGTTATAGGGTATTTGGGGCCAGTTAACAGTGTGATAGTTTCAGGTAGACAGCAAAGGGACTCAGCCATACATATACATGTATGTATGTAAACTATACATACACATGTACTCATGTATATGTATCCATCAGAGCCCAGTCTCCCCTTTCTTTTTTTTTTTTTTTTACAAACTTAAAATTTAGATCAGGAAATACACATGAAAGAAGTCATTAAAAATAAGAAGCTGACATGTGAGACCCAGAAAGAATGCAGAAACAGGAATTCTGGGTTTCAAAACAACTTTGTCCAATATTTTTCAATAAATAAAAAATGCTTTTACAAATTGTATTAGTGAGCTCCAGGGCTACCATAACAGAGTACTACAGAGTGGGTAGCTTGAGGAGCAGAAATATATTTTCTTACAGATATTGATATTTTCTTGGAGGCTGTGAAGTCCAAGATCAAAGTATCAACCATACTAGTTCCTGATGAGATCTCTCTCTTTGAACTGCAGATATCCATCTTCTTGCTGAATCTTAACAAGGCCTTTCCTTGGTCTTGTGCTTATACAGAGAAGTCTCTCTCTTTCCCTTATAATTCCATCATGAAGCTCCACCCTCATAACCTAATCTAACCCTAATTACCTCCTAAAGGCCCCATCACCAAATATCGTGAGATTTGGGGTTAGGGCTTCAGCATGTGAATTTGAGGCAACATGATCATTTGGTCCGTAACACTCTTCCAATGAAAAGACACACAAATGCATAATTAAAACAAGATGTAGTAACTTATCACACAAGAATTCAAAAAAATACTTCATCTGGTTATGTATAATCTTTGACAGGTAATGTGTCTTTTTCTCTTTTTTATTTTTTAAATTATGAAATTATGATAGCACATTTATAGGAGACTTGGAAAATACAGAACAAAGTTGCATATAGTTCCACTATACATTAGTTATTTTTTAAGTAAATTAAAATTTTTAGTTGGGGTTACAATATCAAACTCTAAAAAATTAATAGAATGAATACACAGAAAATTAAAAGGATACAGTAGACCTGAAAAGTACCACAAACCAATTCAACATAATTAAGATTTATACAATTTTCACAAAACAGTAAGATAAAAATTCTATTCAAGTTCCCATAGACTAAACTAGAAGACACTGGAACATATCCAGGGATGTAAAACAACGTGGAAAAATTTCATGGTCTGAAGGTATTGAAATCATAGAGAGTCTGTTCTCTTATCACTACAGAATTATGTTAGAAATCAATATCAAAAGATATTTGAAACTAACACATATTTTCAAGTGCAATGTGACATTTACCAAGAGAGATCTTTGACTTAACCACTGAAAGTCTCAATAAAGTTAGAAGACTAAAAAACACAGAGGATGATTACAGAGAAGAAAGCATTTAAATGAGAAATTAATATCCAAATAAGAAATGAATAGCAAAAATACTTTTTAAATCCCATTTATTTGGAAATTAAATGTACACTTTTAAATGATGGATGTATCTAAGAAGCCATAACAAGGAAAATTAGAAAATACTTGGAAAAGAATAAAAATGAAAAGGAATTTACCAGAATTTGTTGCATGCAGCTGAAGCTGCTCAGCACAACTAAATACAATTTGGAATCTTGAATAGGTATGAAAATGAATAATGGACACTAGCATAAAATTTTCTGACATTTGAACAAAATCCATTTAAGTTAATAATACTATATCACATGTTAACTCCCTGTTGTTTTATTTTACAACATAGTATTTCTTCATATTTTCAAAATTAGATTAGAAGTTTCAGGCCTCATTTTTTTTAAATCTCTAATAAGCTTTCTAAGCTTTTAGCAGTAATAGAAAGAAAGAAAGAAAGTGGAGTTGCTCAGTTGTGTCCGACTCTTTGCGACCCCATGGACTGTAGCCTACCAGGCTCCTCTGTCCATGGGATTTTCCAGGCAATAGTACTGGAGTGGGTAAAATATATGGAACTATATCAAAGTTTTGAATGAATATAAGTTAGAAATCTAGCATTCTATTCATACTAAGTCACATAAGTGGAATTAAAATGTCAAATTTTTTAGCTAGGCAAAAAACTTATAAGTTTTCTAAAATACATATATTATATTATACATACTATTTTTATATATGTATACAAAAGCTTTTCTACTACTCTTGATAAAGGCTAGAGAAAGAACAACAACAAAAAAGAGATGGAGAAATTGGAAAACATAAACTAAATGAACTGGAGCACTGAATATGAAATAGAAGAAGTGAAACAAACTGGATAAAAGTAAAAGATTATATAGTCCAGTTGTTTTTAAACATGGCTGCTCATTAGGAATATACCTGGAGATTTGGAGAGAAAAAAGCAACACATGGGCATTTGTATTTTTTTTTAATTCCAAGATAATTCTGATATGCATCTGGATTTTAAAAAGTGATTATAAGTTTTTCTATTAAATGGTAGTTTTAGTCATATAGAATACTATTCTTTTCTGTTGACTAATCATGATACTATGCTATTAAGTGAATAATAGTTACATAATCACAATAGTAAAAGATTTTTACAATAGTAAAAATTTATCAGTTTTCACAATAATAGCCAGACAAAAAATAAGATAATTATAATTGCAAGCCATAATAGAAACATGATTGATCTAACAATATAAAATAATTACATACAACTTGGGGGGTTAAGTAGAGTTATGTGGTATATGGAAGTGCATGCATGAATGTATTTTCATCCACTCAGCCAGTCTCTATCTTTTGGTTGGTGCATTTAATCCATTTACATTTAAGATAATTATTGATATCCATTTTCTTCATTGTTTTGGATTTATTTTGTGTAGGTCGTTTCCTTCTCTTGTGTTTCCTGCCTAGAGAAGTTCTTTTAGCATTCGTTGTAAAGCTGGTTTGGTGGTGCTGAATTCTCTTAACTTCTGTTTGTCTGGAAAGGTTTTGATTTCTCCATCAAATCTGAAGGAGAGTCTTGCTGGGTAGAGTATTCTTGGTTGTAGGTTCTTCCCTGTCATCACTGTAAATATATCATGCCATTCTCTTCTGGCTTGTAGAGTTTCTGTTGAGAAGTCAGATGATAACCTTATGGGAATTCCCTGGTATGTTATTTGTTGTCTTTCCCTTGCTGCTTTTAATATTTTAACTTTGTCTTTAATTTTCATCAGTTTGATTACTATGTGTCTTGCTGTGTCCCTCCTTGGGTTTCCCCTGCCTGGGACTCTGTATGCTTCCTGGATGACTATTTCCTTTCCCATGTTAAGGAAGTTTTCAGCTAGTATCTCTTCAAATATTTTCTCAGGTCCTTTCTCTCTCTCTTCTTCTGGGACCCCTATAATGCGAATATTGGTGCATTTAACGTTGTCCCACAGGTCTCTTAAGCTGTCTTCATTCCTTTTCATTCTTTTTTCTATATTCTGTTTTGCAGCAGTGATTTCCACCATTCTGTATTCCAGGTCATTTATCCGTTCTTTTGCCTCAGTTATTCTGCTATTGATTCCTTCAAGTGTATTGTTCATCTCTGTTTGTTTGTACTTTAGTTCTTCTAGGTCTTTGGTAAACATTTCTTGCATCGTCTCCATTCTTTTTCCGAGATCCTGGATCACTTCACTATCATTATTCTGAATTCCTTTTCTGGAAGGTTGCCTATCTCCACTTCATTTTGTTGTTTTTCTGGAGTTTTATCTTCTCCCTTCATCTGGAACGTAACCCTTTGCTTTTTCATTCTGATTAACTTTCTGTGATGTGGTTTTTGTTCTAACTCTTGTGGGATTGTAGTTCTTCTTGCTTCTTTTGTCTGCCCTCTGGTAGATGAGGCAAAGAAGCTTACGTAAGCTTTCTGATGGTAGGGACTACTATTGGAAAAACTGGGAACTTTTTCTTGTGAGCAGGTGCTCAGTAAAACTTTAATCCAGTTATCTGCTGATGGGTGGGATTGTGCTCCCTCCTCTTAGTTGTTTGGCCTGAGGTGATCCAGTCCTGTCTGAGGTCTACTGGGGCTCTTTGGTAGAAATAGTGGTGACCTCTGAGAGAGCTTATGCCAAGGGCACTTTACAGGACTTTGCTGCTGCCAGTGCTTCCATCCCTGTGGTGAGCCCCTCCACAGGAAACCACTCCCCCCAACACTAGCAGATAGGTCTAGTTCAATCTCTTATGTGGTTTCTGCTCCTTTCCCCTGGGTCTTAGTGTATGAAAAGCTTTGTTTGTGCCCTCCAAGAATGGGGTCTCTGTTTCCCCCAGTCCTGTGAAAGTCTGTAATCAAATCCCACTGGGCTTCAAAGTCAGACTCCTTGGGGATTCCCAGTCCCTTTCCTAGCCTGGGAAGGCTGATATGAGGCTCAGAACCTTCACAATAGTGGGAGAACTTCTTTGGTATTATTGTTCTCCAATTTTGGGGTTGTCCACCTGGTGGGTAAGGGATTTTTATTTTATTGTGACTTCTTTGTCACAAGATGGAAGTATCTTTATCTTTCTTTGGTGGGTTCCAGCATCCTCCTGTAAATGGTTGCTCAACAGCTAGTTGCAATTTTGGTGTTCTCACCAGAGGAGCTGAGTGCACATTCTTCTACTCCACCATCTTGAACCAGTCTCCAACAAGTAATGTGTCTTATCTGGATTTCCAATTTTCAAGAGTTCCAAGGGTGCTCCTCCAGTGCAATGCTGACAAATATTCAACTACCGGCTCTCTGAAAAATAAATTATGTCTGTAAGTTTACATTGTATTAATATAAGGGCTGTATAGCACAAAACTTACAAATAATAAATATTTTGTAATCTTTCTTGAATTCCATACCCGATTTATCTTCAAGGATTCTTTTGATTATTGTTGAACTCTTGTATTAATAGTCAAAATATGCTTTAAACTGATGAAAGGGTATAGCATAATTTTGACATGTGTGTGGGGTTTTTTTTAATATAATAAGATAAAAGTGAAACAGTAAAGACACATCCTAGAATTCACTCATTTATCAATGACATGAGTAACTTCATTGGATAACATATTGTTAAAATATTGTTAAATATTGAAAGGCGATTGTTAAATTGTTAAAATATTGGAAGACTGTTATCTCAACTTTTCATGCTATTTACAATGTACCAGCTCCCAATCTGACACACTTTTAAGTTTAATCATCATTTTAATATAAACTTATTTATTTTAATTGGAGGCTAATTATTTTCAATATTGTACTGGTTTTGCCATACATCAACATGAATCCGCCACAGGTGTACACATGTTCCCCATCCTGAATCCCCCTCCCACCTTCCTCCCCATACCATCCCTCTGGGTCATCCCAGTGCACCAGCCCCAAGCATCCTATATTATGCATCAAACCTGGACTGGTGATTCATTTCACATATGATAATATACATGTTTCAATGCCATTCTCCCAAATCATCCCACCCTCGCCCTCTCCCACAGAGTCCAAAAGTCTGTTCTATACATCTGTGTCTCTTTTGCTGTCTCGCATACAGGGTTATGGTTATCATCTTTCTAAATTCCATATATATGCGTTAGTATACCTGAGAAGGCAATGGCACCCCACTCCAGTACTCTTGCCTGGAAAATCCCATGGACAGAGGAGCCCGGTAGGCTGCAGTCCATGGGGTCGCCAAGAGTCAGACACGACTGAGCGACTTCACCATCACTTTTTACTTCCATGCATTGGAGAAGGAAATGGCAACCCACTCCAGTGTTCTTGCCTGGAGAATCCCAGGGATGGGGGAGCCTGGTGGGCTGCCGTCTATGGGGTCGCACAGAGTTGGACACGACTGAAGCGACTTAGCAGCAGCAGCGTTAGTATACTGTATTGGTATTTTTCTTTCTGACTTACTTTGCTCTGTATAATAGGCTCCAGTTTCATCCACTTCATTAGAACTGATTCAAATGTATTCTTTTTAATAGCTGAGTAATATTCCATTGTGTATATGTACCATAGCTTTCTTATCCATTCATCTCTGATGGACATCTAGGTTGCTTCCATGTCCTGACTATTATAAACAGTGCTGCGATGAACATTGGGGTACATGTGTCTCTTTCAATTCTGATTTCCTTGTGTGTATGCTCAGCAGTGGGATTGCTGGGTCGTATGGCAGTTCTATTTCCAGTTTTTTAAGGAATATCCACACTGTTCTCCATAGTGGCTGTACTAGTTTGCATTCCCACCAACAGTTTAAGAGAGTTCCCTTTTCTCTGCACCCTCTCCAGCATTTATTGCCTGTAGACTTTTGGATAGCAGCCAAACATAAACTTTTAAGTTTAATCATCATTTTTCACATTTTCTCCAGTCTTTCTTAAGTCTAGGTAATCAATAAAACAATAAATAAGGCCCTGACTAGTAATTTATCTGTTAATATCTGTGATGTAAATTCTCTTACCATGCTCATGTTTGTGCTACCATTGTAATATCAATGAATGTACATTGAGAAAAGATGTTAGCCACACACTATTACAGAAACAATGGATATAAATAATCTTAAGACCATAAATAATAGCAATGTGTAGTAAAGTACTTAGGAATCAATGAGTTTTGAGTATTTATTACCTTTTTAAAAATATAACTTGTTTTAGTTTATATAAGTTAATTTTAATATTAGCTCAATGATGTTTAATAAATGGTTCAACATTTCTGGAAAGAGCTTTAAATATCTCAGGAGCCATATGACTCCATTTCAGAACACCACTACCTACTGGTTTAATATAACAGTCCAAAAATCTCAGAACCTTCTGGAAGAACATTACATAGCCAGATAATATCACTACCTGCACCCAAATTCTTCTCTTTGTCTTTCCTTGCCCTGGGGACAACAATTTATAAATGATAATCTGAAGAACTAGAACTAGGTTTAGTTTGTTACTTAACCCTAAATCCCACACACTTGAATCCTGCTCTTTACCATTTAGCATCACCATATATTTGTGAGGTAAAGCAAAGTCTTGAAGGAAAACAAAATTAAAACATCAATTTAGAAAGTGATAGTCCCCCCCTTTATGTATTTACATTTATACAGAAACACCAATATTTCTTTTATATCTCATGATGTTCACCTATGGTCCAAATTAATAATCAGCCCATATTGAATCCACACCTTCTTTTTTTAGACAGTGAGGCAAGAGAGCAAAAAAACATGCAGAGGAAGTCTTCTACTAGACCCATACTGGTGAATCAAAGACAGCTAGAAGACCTCAGGTTTTATGTTCCATGCCCTATATTACTTTGCATGCATGCATACACACACACATGCCTAGCCACACACATTTATGTTCAGTCCCACATAGTCACAACCAGCTTCTAGGCCAAAGCTACATCAGCTTGATTACTGTCTGCCCTCAGGCTTCCAGAAGCTTCATTTCTCCACCCAGGTTGAGCTGTGGGTCTGACCAAGAGCACTGAGTATGAGGTCTCCTGCAGTTTCAAGTGTGGCTACACAAGTACCTGGAAGGCTTGTGAGTGGAGGATCCTGCTTCAGACTAAAGCCTCAGTCATAAAAAAAAAAAAAATTTTTTTTAAATAAAGCCTCAGTCATAAATCTCCCCAACTTGAGGCCCTGATACTTCCATTAATGAGATTCTTGCTCTCCCCTCACTTCTAGATCCCTTGGGGAGGGTCAAACAGCCTCTAGTGACAGGGAGAAGAGTATGCAGGAAACCTGGGTAGATTTCCACCTTCCCCAGAAAATGAGGGACTCCCTCAAGACCAAACCCTGAAAAATCAGATCAAGTCAAAAGTTATCCCCATGCACAATTAAATTTCCAATATAATTCCAAGTTTCAAATGGCTTTCTTCTGAAAACTCTCTAAAGAAACTTTGTAATTCCTTTAAGCAGCCTATCTTTTCATTATCTAACCTCAGCCTTTCCAGCTTGTGAGAAAGTTCTGCTGTCTCTTGGAGGGCCTTTTGGAAGGCCCTGTGATGGCTCCCTCTGCTTTGGTACATCTCCAAGATTAGGACAGCATCATCTTTTCTGTCAGCATCTATACACAGAAAGTTATGAAGATGAGATACCAGCACAAAAAGTACTGATAACTAGGCAGGCTGCATCCTATGATGAAGATAACATATCAGCATGATAGACTGATATGTCCAAAGATATAAGAGTGTAAAAGATCTAAAAACTACCAGTTTTATTATTCCATATCCTGTGGCCATCCCCACATAATATAAGCTAGAAGGAATCTAAAATATCATGTGGTTCCCATTTTTGTATTGAGTAGAAGGTAAATCTAAGACAGTGAATAGTGTCTTGGCAAAGACCTCACAGGAGGCCAAAACAGAACTAGAATAAAAGGTCAGGATCCTAGACTTACCCCTCCACACCACAGGTCATTTCTCCTCTCCATATATGAAACTGCACGTATTCTGGTGGTGTCATCTGCTAGAGAATCAATGGCTTCTTGACTTAGGGACAAAAGGCCATCAGTGCTTAGGCATGAGCTGTGGCTGATCATGCCTGCATGTTCAGCCTTCTCAGCTCCACTCTCCTGGGGACTTCAGAAACCTAAGAAAATCTGACTGTGCTAAGCAAAGATGGAGACCTCAGCAGACACACAGAATAGACAGTATGTCTCTGTTCTTCGTGCCTTATAAGTAAGTCACTTAGCAAATAGTGCCAAGCTCTTTGCTTGGCTAAGGATTGGGGACCTAGTGATGCCCAAATTCTAGCTAAAGGGATCCTCAAGAGTTTGCTCTGACAGGTAAGACAAATATCTCCTCAAAGGAACTTTCTCATTCTGGCTCCACAAGCGACTTAGGGAATTCAGGAACCTCATGTCCCCTCATTCAGTTGTCAAAGATGATTCTTGAGTTTACGGCAAAATAAGGAGCACTAGGAATCTGTTTCTCTATCTAGCCAAAAACTGTAGTGGAGGAGTCTATCTGATGTAACCATTTTGGAACTCTGAAGGCTACCAAAGCCTTGCAAATTCCTGTGGGGGGTTTATTTTATTTTATTATTTAAATTTTTATTTTACTTTATTTTTTTTATCTTTCTTTTTATCCTTTTTTTTTAACTTTACAATACTGTATTGGTTTTCCCATACATTGCCATGAATCCACCACAGTGTACATGAGTTACCAACTCTGAACCTGCCTCCCACCACCCTCCCCATATCATCTCTCTGGGTCATCCCAATGACCAGCCCCAAGCATCCTGTATCCTGTATCGAACCTAGACTAGCGATTCATTTCTCACATGGTAGTATACATGTTTCAATGCCATTCTCCCAAATCATCTCACCCTCTCCCTCTCCCACAGAGTCCAAAAGACTGTTCTATGCATCTGTGTCTCTTTTGCTGTCTCGCATACAGGGTTATCATTACCATCTTTCTAAATTTCATATACATGTGTTAGTATACTGTATTGTTGTTTTTCTTTCTGGCTTACTTCACTCTGTATAATAGGCTCCAGTTTCATCCACCTCATTAGAACTGATTCAAATGTATTCTTTTTAATGGCTGAGTAATACTCCATTGTGTATATGTACCACAGCNGATCTGTTAATATAATTCTTTCACCTCCACAAAACATAGTTTTGCTATTTTATCATCTTTTTTAAATATTTTTCCACACTCCATTAAATAATAGATGCATTATTCCATCTTTTTTCATCCACAAGCCCATTTTTAAGAAATAGCTACTCCTATATAATTTTTGCTTGACTTTTTTCTTCTGTATCTTTTAATAATATGCTTCTCATTCCATTTCCTCATTTATACATTTTAGATATAACCTAATTTACTATAAAGGAAGAATGAGCTGATTCACCACCAACCCCCTTCCAACCAGTTTAATATTTCTATTTTGCATTCCTCATGTAGTTACTTTTTCTGCTTGGGAAAAGGGCTTCCCCAGAGGCTCAGCGGTAAAGAATTCACCTGCAACTTAGGAGATGTGGGTTCACTCCCTTGGTCAGGAAGATCTCCTGGAAGAAGGCATGGCAATCAATTCCTATTTTCTTGCCAGAAGAATCCCACGGACAGAGGAGCCTGGTGGGCTGCAATCCATGGAGTTGCAAAGAATCAGACAAGACTGAAGCAACTGAGCACACACCTTATCCTTAGTAAAATACTAACATCTCTACTCTTTCTATAGCTATGGATAGTATGTTACTCAGCAGAAAACCAAATGCATACTATGGCCAAATATCAATGCAAACCCAAATGTGCTGTGTCCATAATTTTTATTCCCCCTTTTAAGATGATATTAATGACCAAAGTCTTCATCACAGTATCACTCTGTTTGTTTCTCCTGCAACTTCTAGCATTTGTGCAAAAACTTTTGCAATGTCAAGCTCAGTAGTAAATATATATAATTAATTTTCAATGCTTTATCTGTCAGCCAGTCAGTCAGTCAGTTCAGTCGCTCAGACATGTCCAACTCTTTGCAACCCCATGAACTGCAGCATGCCAGGCCTCCTTGTCCATCACCAACTTCTGGATCTTGCTCAAACTCATGTCCATTGAGTCGTTGATGCCATCCAACCATCTCATCCTCTGTCGTCCCCTTCTCCTGCCCTCAATCTCTCCCAGCATCAGGGTCTTTTCAAATGAGTCAGCTCTCTGCATAAGGTGGCCAAAGTATTGGAGTTTCAGCTTCAACATTGGTCCCTCCAGTGAAGACTCAGGACTGATTTCCTTTAGGAGGGACTCACTGAATCTCCTTGCAGTCCAAGGGACTCAAGAGTCTTCTCCAACACCACAGTTCAGAACCATCAATTCTTCAGCACTCAGCCCTCTTTATGGTCCAACTTTCACATCTATACACGACTACTGGAAAAACCATAGCCTTGACTCAATACACCTTGGCTGGCAAAGTAATGTCTCTGCTTTTGAATATGTTATCTAGGTTGGTCATAACTTTCCTTCCAAAGAGTAAGCATCTTTTAATTTCATGGCTGCAATCACTATCTGCAATGATTTTGGAGCCCCCCAAAATAAAGTCTGACACTGTTTCCACTGTTTCCCCATCTATTTCCCATGAAGTGATGGGACCAGATGCCATGATCTTCATTTTCTGAATGTTGAGCTTTAATCCAGCTTTTTCACTCTCCCCTTTCACTTTCATCAAGACGCTCTTTAGTTCCTCTTCACTCTCTGCCATAAGGGTGGTGTCATCTGCATATCTGAGGTTATAGCTATTTCTCCTGACAATCTTGATTCCAGCTTGTGCTTCTTCCAGCCCACATTTCTCATGATGTACTCTGCATATAAGTTAAATAAGCAGGTGACAATATACAGCCTTGACCTACTCCTTTTCCTATTTGGAACCAGTCTGTTGTTCCATGTCCAGTTCTAATTATTGCTTCGTGACCTGTATACAGGTTTCTCAAGAGGCAGATCAGGTGGTCTGGTATTCCATTCTCTTGAAGAATTTTCTACAGTTTATTATGATCCACACAGTCAAATGTTTTGGTATAGTCAATAAAGCAGAAATAGATGTTTTTCTGGAACTCTCTTGCTTTTTCCATGATCCAGCGGATGTTGGCAATTTGATCTCTGGTTCCTCTGCCTTTTCTAAAACCAGCTTGAACATCTGGAAGTTCATGGTTCACGTATTGCCGAAGCCTGGCTTGGAGAATTTTGCGCATTACTTTACTAGCGTGTGAGATGAGTGCAATTGTGAGGTAGTTTGAGCATTCTTTGGCAAAGAATGCTTTATCTGTAGGTTGATGTAAATGATGAAAGTTAGTAAAGGTATTAAGAATGTGAATACACTTTTCTGCTGATCCAAGCATACACATTGGTTATTTTGTACATTTTTAGCAGTTTTGTCATTAGTTTTCTAACTGTAATGATTTTTTTCCTTGCCTTTATTTCAGCACCAGTAATAGAGAATAATAATAGGTGTTCTAAGAACTCCCCTTTTCTCCTGAGGCCTCAGTGAGGACTGGCTGAACTACAGGCCTGCTGAATAACTACAGTTCAGATGTTCCCCTTCACTGTTCTTCTTCAGACAAGTTGGCTCCACTATTTCAAGGATGCCAAGATTCTCTCTGTCTTCATTTTCTTCCTCTTTTGGATATAAACCAACCTCAAATAACCTCCCTTTCAAGGGTGCAGGAAATATCTTATGACTCTTAAAAGATTATTTATTAAAACTTCAAAGTGCTTTCTTCATTGTCTTCCAACTTTCAACATTGTTGATGGAAAAATGTGATCCCAGACTTATCATTTTATGCAGATCACATTTTTCTTTTTTATCAAGAAGCATATAGTCTTCTCTTTACCCTTAGTAATTTGAATTTTCACAATCGTATGTCTAGGGATGTCTTCATTCATTGTGCTGGGAACTTAGCATTGTCTTGAATTATTTTCAGCCCTGAGAAATCACCATGCATTTTTTATTTGACAATGTTCTCCATTCCATTTTCTTTGTCCTTTCCTTCTGGAACACCAGGTCTCAGACTTTTTTTCTTTTTGTCTCTTAAATTATACATCATTCTTAGATTTCTTCTTTCTGTTTAATTTCTTATCTTTATCCCACAAAGTTTCTATTAAATTTTTCTAGTAATATTTTGGAACCCTCAGGGTCAGTGCCTTGGAAGAGTTCTCTTGGCAGTGATGTCACAGAGGATAACAAGGGCACTGGCAAGGCAAGGGCAACAGAACACCAGTGTAGACTAAAAGAGAAAGAGGAGCTGGAGTGGAAAAATGAAAATATCCTACAGACCTCCAAAATAATTATGCAAATATGTGGATAAGGAAGGAAATCAGATTTAATGGGTACTTATTGAATTATCTGCCCAGCACTGACATCTTGGATTTCTTTTTAACATTCTTGCTTCCCTGTACATGTACACCCACACATACCAATATGACTATGGTCACAGAAAACTTCCATGTCTTGGAGCTTGGCCTCAAAACTGTTTGTCCTCACTTCATTGGTTCAAGGTGGATATCTGAGTCAAGATGAATTTGTCAGTCCCTTGTTCAAGGATTTTTTAAACAAACTTTTTATTTGAGAATAGTTCTAGATTTACGGAAAAGTTGTGAAGGTTGTATACCCCACACCCTCTTTCCCCTGTTGTTAACATCTTACATAGTATTGTACATTTTTTTTAATTTTTTATTTTATTTATTTTACTTGGAGGATAATTACAATATTGTGATGATTTTTGCCATGCATCAACATGAATTGAGGTACAATGTACTTTCAGATATCCGGGGATGATAATCCATTGTTCTGTTTATATTATTTTTTTTCTTACTTTTTTTTTGAATTTTTAATGAATAATTGCTTTACATAATTTTGTGATTTTTTTTGTCATACGTCAACAAAATCAGCCATAAGTACACCCATGTTCCCTTCCTTCCAGACCTCCCTCCCATCCCCCTCCCCATTCCACCCTTCAGCCTGTCACAGAGCCCCTGTTTGAGTTCCCTGAATCATACAGCAAATTCCTATTGGCTATCTATTTTACATATGGTATTATAAACTTCTATGTTACTCTCTCCATACATCTCCCCTTCTCCCTCCCCTCCTTCCACCATTTCCATAGGTCTGTTCTCTATGTCTGTCTCTCCATTGCTGGCCTGAAAATAAATTTATCAGTGCCATCTCTTTAGAATCCATACATATGTATCAGTATATGACATTTATATTTCTCTATTTAACTTACTGCACTCTGCATAATAGGATCTAATTTCATCCACCTTATTAGAACACATTCAAATGTGTTATTTTTTATGGCTGAGTAGTATTCCATTTGGAGAAGGAAATGGCAACCCACTCCAGTGTTCTTGCCTGGAGAATCCCAGGGACGGTGGAGCCTGGTGGGCTGCCATCTCGGGGGTCATGTAGAGTTAGACACGACTGAAGCGACTTAGCAGCAGCAGTATTCCATTGTATATATGTGAAAGGTTGTTGTTGAATCACGACACCAGGATTCTTGGCCTCCGGAGGAGAAGAATTCAATCCGGGGCCAGAGACGAGGCTTGATTGCTCAGAGCTTTTGTGTAATAAAGTTTTATTAAAGTATAAAGGAGATAGAGAAAGCTTCTGACATAGGCATCAGAATGGAGTAGAAAGAGTACCCCCCTGCTAGCCTTCAGCTGGATGTTAAATAGTCACCAGCAATCTGTTAATGAAAGAAAGGAATGTCTCAAAACTTAGAATGGCACCAGGCCCCTCACCCATAAGATGTATTTTGGGATAACCTTGGCTCCAAATGGTTTATCTTGGGCCATAAAATGATTAACTTGAATCTTGAAGAAGGGCAGATCACCATACAAAAAGTTTCATTTACATAGATTAGAGGAACAATATCAGAGTATAACATACTGGTTTATCAAGTAGGTTCTGAGCCCAAAAGGCAGAACCAACTTGAAGACGGAGTTTGGGGTGGATGCATAGTACATTAGCATAGCTTAAGATAAACATTTCCATAAGAAAAAGGCATTGGTTAACTTCAGGTGAAATCAGATGTCATTATGGCAACACAATTTTAAGAGAAACTTCCTTTTAAATTTGTATAGAGAAGGAAAAAATATCGCTAGTTTGTTTCCTCCTGCCGTCCTGCCGCCTAAGAGAGATAAAATGTCTGACACTTGCAGCCTGTCTCCTCCGTTTGGAGACCCCTGGCCTTCCTGCCTGTTACCCTCTCAGACTGGGAAGCCTGGCATGTTGTAGTCCGTGGATTTGCAAAGAGTCAGACTCGACTGAGTGACTGAACTGAAAGGAGCTGATTATGTGGGGTTCTTAAATTTTTTTTAGTCTTCAGTTTTTTTCTATGTCTTAGATAGATTCATTGTGTTTAATAATTGGTGTTTCAAAAAGAACATAATTGCATGGCCCCTTATTAGGAGGACTGAGTGTTATCCCTGTTTTCCTCCAGATCTAGTCCCAGGCCTGCCCTAGTAGGTGCTGAGAAAGGTTGGGTTTTAACTGCTCAGTGAAAAGCCGTAATGGGGCATGTAAGAAGCTGGGGAAGGACTCCTTTAGGATGGAAGACTGTGTCCACAGGAGGAAGTGGGATGGCTCCTCCACCACCTGAGTCTTGCTTCCTCTCCTGCTTCATCTCCAGACTTTCTCTCATTCTAGCCTGAATTCTGTATGTCTTAACTGTTTTAGTTTCTCATATCCACTAACCTCTTCTTTGCTCTGGACCTTTGGACCCATCTTTTACTACCAAGGAAATCTTCCCCCACACACATATTTTATTGACAGACTTTTACTCTCCTCTCAGGTCACAGGTGAGACATAGCTCTATCCAGTAAGACTCCTTCTCCCTGAGCATCTCAAGCCCCATGCCCTCCCCTGAACCCCCCCCCACCCTTTCCTGGCTCTCCTGTGTTGGCTCCTTTCTTCTCTCCTTCCTCCTTCAGCCTGAAAGAGTGGCAGTTGTGTCTCCTCCAGGGGCCCCAGCATCAGTCTGGGAGCCTGGACACAGGAGGGCTTAGTATTTGGTGGCTGACTTTGAAAGCACCCAGGCGGTAGGGGAACAACTTTCCAAGTCTCACATGTGTCCACTTGCTTCTCTTTTCCCCTTGTACTTAGGAGTTAGTGGCTAATAAACTTCAGATGTTTGGGAGGAGGGTAAGGACACCTGCATGATTTAAATAGAAGACAGTTGGAGAGAGAAAGGAGAAAAGAACTGGGAAGTTCAAGAAGAGCATGGCCGACAGCCAGTTGCTGTGATTTACACAAAGCCTGTCCTGTGTGTGTGTGTGTGACAGAGGATCCCAGGATGGATGTGCCATGGAGATGTTCCCTGAGGGCTCACTCTGGCTGGTTTTCTGATATGCTGAGGCATTTGGTGGCTGACTTTGAAAGCACCCAGGCGGTAGGGGAACAACTTTCCAAGTCTCACATGTGTCCACTTGCTTCTCTTTTCCCCTTGTACTTAGGAGTTAGTGGCTAATAAACTTCAGATGTTTGGGAGGAGGGTAAGGACACCTGCATGATTTAAATAGAAGACAGTTGGAGAGAGAAAGGAGAAAAGAACTGGGAAGTTCAAGAAGAGCATGGCCGACAGCCAGTTGCTGTGATTTACACAAAGCCTGTCCTGTGTGTGTGTGTGTGACAGAGGATCCCAGGATGGATGTGCCATGGAGATGTTCCCTGAGGGCTCACTCTGGCTGGTTTTCTGATATGCTGAGGCTCTGAGGTCAAGGCTGAGAATGGAAACTCAACTTGAGGGAAACACATGTTGTGTCTGTTTGTATAAGTGATTGCTACTCTGCACCGGCAAACAACCCACCTAAATAGGGACATCACACATTTTACAGTGTCCAAATCTCTCATCCACTCCCAGGGAAGGAAGGACTGGTTGTCCCTGAGTCCTACCCTTCAACCTCTGAGAACTCTTCACTCATTTTCCCCAGAAGAGCAGGGCTGTGGGTAGGAGAGGGTTTGTCGTGTCTCCATCTCCAGCCCGCTGACTGCTGAGTGAGCCCATGACTGAGAGGTGGGGAGGAGGGTGACATGAATGAGTGTCCTCTGGTCCCACAGCCAGTCCTCCCCCCGCCCTGCCCCCATCACCTCCACCCTTCCATTCCCTCTGCCCTTGTACTGGCCCTTAGATTTCCTCTCATATTCATTCAAGGTTTCCCAGAGTTCTATCTCAGAGCTGAAATCTGTCTTAAGCCATCTATTCCTTTGTTTAAAATCTTATCTTTGATAGTTGAGTGACTTCATTCAGGAGGAAAAGGGGAGCACCGGGAGTATGGAAAAGGCAGGAGGGTCTGAGGTGTTGCTTAGTTTCTTCTCTCACTTTTAAACTAGGATGTGGGGCACTTAACACACAGTAAAGACACACATCACAGCATTTCATCAGAAGCAGATCCCCTACACCTGTGACAGGGAGGAAAAGGTACCTTTGTTGGCCCCTGACTTCCGTGTCCATGAACCGTGAACTCCCAGATGTCCAAGCTGGTTTTAGAAAAGGCAGAGGAACCAGGGATCAAATTGCCAACATCCGATGGATCATCACAAAAGCAAGACAGTTCCAAAAAAAAACATCTATTTCTGCTTTATTGACTATGACAAAGCTTTTGACTATGTGGATCACAATCAACTGTGGAAAATTCTGAGAGAGATGGGAATACCAGACCACCTAACCTGCCTCTTGAGAAACCTAAATGCAGGTCAGGATGCAACAGTTAGAACTGGACATGGAACAACAGACTGGTTCCAAATAGGAAAAGAAGTACGTCAAGGCTGTATATTGTCACCCGGCCTATTTAACTTATACGCAAAGTAAATCATGAGAAATGCTGGGCTGGAAGAAGCACAAGCTAGAATCAAGATTGCCAGGAGAGATATCAATAACCTCAGATATGCAGATGACACCACCCATATGGCAGAAAGTGAAGAGGAACTAAAAAGCCTCTTGATGAAAGTGAAAGAGGAGAATGAAAAAGTAGGCTTAAAGCTCAACATTCAGAAAATGAAGATCATGGCATCCGGTTCCATCATTTCATGTAAAATAGACAGGTAAACAGTGGAAACAATGTCAGACTTTATTTTTCTGTGCTCCAAAATCACTGCAAATGGTGACTGCAGCCATGAAATTAAAAGATGCTTACGTCTTGGAAGGAAAGTTATGGGTCAGTTTTTATTCCAATCCCAAAGAAAGGCAATGCCAAAGAATGCTCAAACTACTGCACAATTGCACTCATCTCCCATGCTAGTAAAGACACCCTGCTTATTTAACTTATATGCAGAGTACATCATGAGAAATGCTGGACTGGAAGAAACACAAGCTGGAATCAAGAGAACACACTGATCATAGCAAACAGTTACCAAAACACAAAGGATGACTACACATGGACATCATCAGATGATCAACAACAAAATCATCTTGATTATATTCTTTACAGTCAGCAAAAATAAGACCAGGAGCTGACTGTGGTTCAGATCATGAGTTCCTTATTACCAAATTCAGACTTAAACTCAAGAAAGTAGGGAAAACCACTAGACCATTCAGATATGACCTAATCAAGTCCCTTATGAGTAGAAGTAACAAATAGATTCAGGGGATTAGATCCAATAAATAGAGTGTCTGAAGAACTATAGATGGAGCTTCGTAACATCATACAGAAGGCTGTGATCAAAACCATCCCCAAGAAGAAGAAATGTGAAAAGACAAAATGGTTGTCTGAGGAGGCCTTACAATTAGCTGAAAAACGAAGAGAAGCTAAAGGCAAAGGAAGAAAGGAAGGATATACCCATCTGAATGCAGAATTTCAAAGAAGAGCAAGGAAAGATAAGAAAGCCTTCCTAACTGATCAATGCAAAAAAAAAAAAAGGAGGAAAACAATAGAATAGGCAAGGCTAGAGAGCTCTTCAAGAAAATTAAAGATACCAAGGGAACATTTCATGCAAAGAAGGACACAATAAAGGACACAAACAGAATGTACTTAACAGAAGCAGAAGATTAATATCTTAAAAATCGGCAAGAAAACACCAAACTATGCAAAAAAAAAAAAAAAAAAAAACACAATGACATGGATAACCATGATGGTGTGATCACTCACCTAGAGCCAGACATTCTGAAATGTGAAGTCAGATGGACCTTAGGAAGCATCACTATGAACAATTCCGGTTGAACTATTTCAAATTCTAAAAGATAATGCTGTGAAAGTGCTATACTCAGTATGCCAGCAAATTTGGAAAACTCAGCAGTGGCCACAGGACTGGAAAAGGTGAATTTTCATTCCAATCCCAAAGAAGGGCAATGCCAAAGAATGTTCAAAGTGAAAGTGAAAGTGAAGTCGCTCAGTCGTGTCCAACTCTTTGCGACCCCATAGACTGTAGCCTATCAGGCTCCTCCGTCCATGGGATTTTCAAACTACTAAGCAATTGCACTCATCTCACATGCTGGCAAATTAATGGTCAACCTTCTCCAGGTGAGGATTCATCAGTACGAGAACTGAGAACTGCCAGATGTTCAAGCTGGATTTAGAAAAGGCAGAGGAACCAGAGATCAAAATGCCAACATCCATTGGATCATAGAAAAAGCAAAAGATTTCCAGAAAAATATATCTACTTATGCTTTATTGACTATGCCAAAGGCTTTAACTGTGTGGATCACAAAAAAACTGTGGAAAATCCTCCAAGTGATAGGAATACCAGACTACCTGACCTGCCTCCTGAGAAATCTGTATGTAGGTCAAGAAACAACAGTTAGAACAGGACGTGGTGCTACCAAATTGGGAAAGAGTACATCAAGGCTGTATATTGTCACTCTGCTTATTTAGCTTATATGCAGAATAGATCATACTAAATGGTGAGCAGGAAGAAGCACAAGCTGGAATCAAGATTGCTGGGAGATATATCAATATGCAGATGACACCACCCTTTTAGCAGAAAGTGAAGAGGAACTGAAAGACTCTTGAAAGTAAATGAGGAGATTGAAAAAGCTGTCTTAAAAACTCAACATTCAAAATACAAAGATCATGGCATCCAGTCCCATCACTTAATGGCAAATATACGGATAAAAATGGAAACAGTGAGAGACCTTATATTGGGGGGATCCAAAATCACTGCAGATGGTAACTGAAGCCCTGAAATTAAAAGATACTTGCTCCTTGGATGGAAAGTAATGACCTACCTAGACAGCATATTGTAAAGCAGAGACATTACTTTGCCAACAAAGGTCTGTCTAGTCAAAGCTATGTTTTTTCCAGTAGTCATGTATAGATGTGAGAGCTGGACCACAGAGAAAGCTGAGCATCAAAGAATTGATGCTTTCGAACTGTAGTGTTGGAGAAGACTCTTGAGAGTCCTTTGGACTGCAAGGAGATCCAACCAATCCACCCTAAAGGAAATCAGACCTAAATATTTGTTGGATGCTGAAGCTCCAAACTTTGGCCACCTGATAGGAAGAGCTGACTAATTGGAAAATACCTTGATGCTGGGGAAGATTAAAGGTAGGAGGAGAAGGGGACGGCAGAGGATGAGATGGTTGGATGCCATCACTGAAATTTTTTTTCTTACTTTTTTTTTGAATTTTTAATTGAATAATTGCTTTACATAATTTTGTGATTTTTTTTGTCATACGTCAACAAAATCAGCCATAAGTACACCCATGTTCCCTTCCTTCCAGACCTCCCTCCCATCCCCCTCCCCATTCCACCCTTCAGCCTGTCACAGAGCCCCTGTTTGAGTTCCCTGAATCATACAGCAAATTCCTATTGGCTATCTATTTTACATATGGTATTATAAACTTCTATGTTACTCTCTCCATACATCTCCCCTTCTCCCTCCCCTCCTTCCACCATTTCCATAGGTCTGTTCTCTATGTCTGTCTCTCCATTGCTGGCCTGAAAATAAATTTATCAGTGCCATCTCTTTAGAATCCATACATATGTATCAGTATATGACATTTATATTTCTCTATTTAACTTACTGCACTCTGCATAATAGGATCTAATTTCATCCACCTTATTAGAACACATTCAAATGTGTTATTTTTTATGGCTGAGTAGTATTCCATTTGGAGAAGGAAATGGCAACCCACTCCAGTGTTCTTGCCTGGAGAATCCCAGGGACGGTGGAGCCTGGTGGGCTGCCATCTCGGGGGTCATGTAGAGTTAGACACGACTGAAGCGACTTAGCAGCAGCAGTATTCCATTGTATATATGTGAAAGGTTGTTGTTGAATCACGACACCAGGATTCTTGGCCTCCGGAGGAGAAGAATTCAATCCGGGGCCAGAGACGAGGCTTGATTGCTCAGAGCTTTTGTGTAATAAAGTTTTATTAAATATAAAGGAGATAGAGAAAGCTTCTGACATAGGCATCAGAATGGAGTAGAAAGAGTACCCCCCTGCTAGCCTTCAGCTGGATGTTAAATAGTCACCAGCAATCTGTTAATGAAAGAAAGGAATGTCTCAAAACTTAGAATGGCACCAGGCCCCTCACCCATAAGATGTATTTTGGGATAACCTTGGCTCCAAATGGTTTATCTTGGGCCATAAAATGATTAACTTGAATCTTGAAGAAGGGCAGCTCACCATACAAAAAGTTTCATTTACATAGATTAGAGGAACAATATCAGAGTATAACATACTGGTTTATCAAGTAGGTTCTGAGCCCAAGAGGCGGAACAGACTTGAAGACAGAGTTTGGGGTGGATGCATAGTACATTAGCATAGCTTAAGATAAACATTTCCATAAGAAAAAGGCATTGGTTAACTTCAGGTGAAACCAGATGTCATTATGGCAACACAAAATTTTAAGAGAAACCTCCTTTTAAATTTGTATAGAGAAGGAAAAAATATCTCTAGTTTGTTTCCTTCTGCTGCTTAAGAGAGAAAAAATGTCTGACACTTGCAGGCTGTTTCCTCCTTTTGGAGGCCCCTGGCCTTCCTGCCTGTTACCCTCTCATATGTACCACAGCTTCTTTATCCATTCATCTATCAATGGACATCTAGGTTGATTCCATGTTCTGGGGCTTCCCTAGTAGCTCAGATGGTAAAGAATCTGCCTGCAATGCAGGAGACCAGGTTTGATCCCTGGGTCAGGAAGATCCCCTGGATAAGGAAATGGCAACCCACTCCAGTACTCTTGCCTGGAGAATTCTATGGACAGAGGAGCCTGGTGGGCTACATTTCATGGGATCGCAAAGAGTCAGACACTACTGTGTGACTAACTTTCAGCTATTGTAAATACTGACACAATGAACATTGGGGTACATGTGTCTTTTTCAGTTTTGATTTCCTCAGGGTATAGGCCTAGGAATGGAATTGCTGGGTCATAAGGAATCAATACCATTTGCCAATGCAACAAAAGAATTAAATATCTAGTAATAAACCTACCTAAGGAGACAAAAGACTGTAAGACACTGATGAAAGAAATCAAAGATGACATAAACAGATGGAGAGATATTTCATGTTCCTGGCTAGGAAGAATCAATATTGTGAAAATGACTACATTGCCAAATGCAATCTACAGATTCAATGCAATCCCTATCAAATTACCAATGGCATTTCTCACAGAACTAGAACAAAAAATTTCACAATTCATGTGGAAACACAAAAGACTCCGAATAGCCAAAGCAGTCTTGAGAAATAATGGAACTGGAGGAATCAACCCTGACTTCAGACTATACTACAAAGCTACAGTCATCAATGTGGCAGTATGGTACTGCCACAAAAACAGAAAAATAGACCAATGGAACAAGATAGAGAGCCCACAGATAAAACCACCCACCTATAGCTACCTTAATTTTGACAAAGGAGACAAGAATATACAATGGGGCAGAGACTCTTCAACAAGTATTATACATTTTGTGCAATTGATGAATCCTTATTGATATAAGACTTGCCTTATATTTTATGACCTTGAGAGTTTTAAGATCAGATATTATGTAAAATGTTCTTCAATTGAAATTTATCTGATATTTTTCTAATGATTAGACTGGAGTTACTGGTTTTGAGAAGAAAGGCTACTAAGGTAAATTGTCTTTCGTATTACAACATAACAAGGGTATTTACAATCTATATAATTTATCACTGTTGTTAATCACCTGGCTAATGTAGTACAGCATTTGTCAGTTTTCCCCACTCTAAAGTTACCCTTTCCTTCTTTTCCACATTGTAATATTTGGGAGGAAGTCATTATGTGAAACCCATACTTAAGTAGAAAGCTATGTTCCAACTACTCAAAGACACAGTATTAACATAAATTATTAGGATTTTTCTACAGCACAAGAGATTTTACCTTATTTACTTAATAAGATTTTACCTTATTTACTTTTACCTTATTTACTTAATAATTGTTTTACATTAGCATGAGTTCATCAATATTTATACCTTGAGTTTTAATTCAATATTACTTTTTTGGTTGCTTGAATTTTTCTAGTTTTGGCCATTGAAAGCTCTTGCCCCAAGGATTTTTGACCTGATAATAATAGATTTTCTGGCAGTTGAGCATATTTTATGTAAAACTCGAAATTTGTGGGAAGCCAAACTTTTTCTGTCAGAGTAAAAAAGTGACAGAATCAAGTGCGCAGAGAGAAAGCAAAGAATTAAGCAAATGTATCCTAAAAAGTCAGAAAAGACCCTAAAGCAGATAATTTTTGCCCTCACTTCTTTTGTTAGACCTACATCCAGAGATCCTGGTTTCCCAGACTGAGGTTTTGTGTGTCTCAAGTTTCCACAAAGTTATCTTTTTGTTTTAATTTAGATCTATTTCTTTAATCTAAAGAGTTAAAACAGCTACGGGAAGTTACTGTATTATTCAAGTGAGGGCACAGGTGAAGAAATTTTGAGAAATGGCTATTAGTATGATCCTACCAATAACTAAAGACCCAGGGTTCAGTTGCATCTCCCTCAGTTCCCATCCCATCCACAGTCTGTCCCGGAGGCCTCTGATGATGACTGCTATCAATACTTTGAGCTCTGCCCACCCTCATAATTAGTGAGGTCCTGAACAGGTGGTACTTCAGCAATCCTTTGCTTCTAAGTTGAATTTACAACTCCTGGGGTCTAAATAAGTCCTTGCTGGAAACTTCCAAACTGACACTGAAGACCAGCACAGCCAAAGGACTCACAGCCTAGGTCCCTCCTGGATCCCTCAGGAACATTGATGCTGATGGAATCTGTCTGATGTGATTTGAGACTGCATCTCTTCAGTCTCCATCTCCTGGCCTGCCAACCTCTTCTCTGCTCTGATCAGTTTTACTGAAAATATTTCTACTATCTCCACTTCATCTCCTCCCACTCCATTCAATTTCTTTTCTGTAAAATATTTTGTCTCATTCTCTTCAATCCTTAGTGGAAAATCCCAAAATAGCACATTGGTATTTGGTGTTTGCCAAATTTTATACTTGTAATGACAGGATAAGATTTGAAAAGACATTTCATTCTATTTCAAGAATGAATTTTCATGGTAGATATTACTCCTGTCTTACGAACTAGGGAACCATCATTCAGAGAGATTTGTTGAATTATCTGACACAATATATGGTGAAGCTTGCATTCAACAAAGGTCTCCAGATTCCAAGGACAGTGCTCATTTACAATACCATACTGCCTGCATTAACACATTACTGTATTAAGATGGGGCTTCCCAGGTGGCTCAGTCGTAAAGAATCCTCCTGCCAATGCAGGAGACGCAGGTTCAATTCCTGGAATGGGAAGATCCCCTGGAGAAGGAAATGGCAACCCACTCCAGGATTCCAAGTTTATCTTCTTTAGTTAAACTATAACTCAAAACACTGATAGATATTTTAGGAATTTGATTAAATTTTGTTTTTAATTGGAAGTTAAAAGCCAGCTCTATCTAAAAGGTATATTAAGGGCTTTGGTACAAACTTGTCTGGACTAGATTTACTGAAGGCCATTATTTAATAGTTATTCATATTTCAAATAAAGTTGCTGAATTAGCTTTCCATTGCTGTTCTAACAAATTACCACAAATTGTGTGGCTTAAAACAGCACCAAATGTATTATCTTACAGCTCTGGAGATCAGGAATCTGACCTGGGTCTCAACAGTGTAAAATCAGATGCTGTGTTCCTTTCTGGGGTCTCTATGGGAAGATTCATTTCCAGAGTCATTCAGGTTGTTAGCAGAATTCAGGTCCTTGCCGTTGTAGGACTGATGTTCTCATTCCTTTCTTGCTGTCCGCTGAGTGCCCTTTCCAGCTTCTGGTGGTTTAGTTGCTATGTCGTGTCTAACTCTTGTGACCCCATGGACTGTAGCTTGCCAGGCTCATCTTTCCATGGGACTTTCCAGGCAAGAATACTGGAGTTGGTTGCCATTTTCTTCTCCAGGGGACCTTCACAACCCAGGGACTGAACCCCTGTAGGCAGATTCTTTACCAACTGAGCCTCCAGGGAAGCCCAAATCCAATGGAGAGGCCACTCACTCCTTTGCTCTCAGTCACCTTCCTCAATCTTTAAAACCAACAATGATGGAAGCAGACCTTCCCAAGCTTCAAAGCTCTCCTCCTTCTATCTGTCTTTCTGACTCAGCCTGGAAAAGTTCTCCACTTTTGTATACTCAAGTGATGAGACTGAGTCCACACAGGTGATCCAAGATAATCTCTCCAATTCAAAGTTGATTCCTTTCATCACAACAGCAAAGATTCTTTGGCCATGTGAGGTAACATATTCACAGGTTCCAGACATTGAAGCATAAGCATGTTTTGGGGCCATTACTACACCCACCACAGCTTCATCATCACTATAACTTCCTACCACATAGACTTCTACACTCCTGACAGTTAATTTGCTGCATTAGAATAAACAAAAATGTTGTAATATTTTTCTTCATTCTGAATATTTTTTTAATCCCCCCCAAAAATGTATACTCTGTGCATGAAATTTAGGAAGTGAGTTTATATAAGAATTTAATTTATAATAAATTTTCTGAACCATTTTTCATGAACAACACACTTGATAAGTTCTGTTTGCCTTCTTTTCATTTTCATTATACAACCCTCCACTGACTTAATTTGATTTCAGAGGGACTTAGGACTGTTTTCTCTCTTCTTGAATGTTGAAATAACACTGTCACAGCAGTACACTTTCTGAGGAATGAGAATCACTTGTACTCTTTTCTATAGAAGGGAATTTAAATTGTCAGTTTTACCACAGGTTATTTCATCTTCAAACAATGACTAGTTAGGTTTCAGTAATATCTCACTCCTACTCGACCTTAATAAAATATTTAAAATACTGCTTGGTTAACAATAAACTAACTTTTCCAGCAACCAATTACCCAGAAAATGCATTATATAAATCTCTACTTCTACCTTTCTTTGTCAATACTTAGAATTTAACTCCTATATTAGAAAGGTCAGAAGAAATAAAAGGTACAACTGAAAATCAGGTGGCATCATTACAATTCTTTTTAGTAGCTCTGATAAAGATGGATATTACGTTGCAATTGTAATATGTGGATTATGTGAAACATTTATTTCTTTTCTTGCTTTGTCTTCAGCTATCTTCCAGACAATCTTATGCACAAACAGCTTAAATTATCATGTTGATTCAGGTGATTCTCAAGTCTGCATTGTCAGACAGTTGAATGACCTATTCTCCCAATTCTAAAAACTGTATTTCAACACTTTTTTTAAAAAATTTTACTGGAGTAGAATTGATTTATAATGTTGTGTTAATTTCTGCTGCACAGCAAAATGAATCAGTTATAAATACCAAACATTCCTTACTAACTCAAACTCAAACATCAAAAAGGCTAGCCATCCATTTTATTATCATTACAATTATTGTACTTAGAGAGCTGAAGAGGGAGAGAACAAAGAAGACTAGACAAGAGCTCTTTGGCAAAAGGTCGCAGAAATTCACAGAGATGAGGGATTTGGTCACATAGTATGGGAAAGTGAACCAATTCCCTGTAGCAGTGCTGATGTCTACACACAACTCAAGGAGAAAGTGAACTGAGATGAGGTCACTGGCAAATTAGCAAATGGCTCTTCTAAAGATAGTGACAATTCATCTTCCTGAAATAATATATGAGGACTATGTGGGGAGAGATGGGAAGAATGGGGTGAAGAACAGAGAAAGCAGCCAAAGTGACTGATGGATCTCTTCAAGGCATAAATCTGATCAAATCTCCATTTGCCATCTCTTGAGATAGGGCTAGTTCACAACACAGTCTACTGCCATTAGTCTTCCATGTCCTGAGCAAATATTCATATTCTTAGCTTTATGGAGACATGAAACAATACCTTTATTCTTGATCATATTTGATGACTTCCTTGTATACCAGCAAGCTCTATGGACCTGCAACAGTGAAGACAGTGCCAGAGGCCTAGGCATTATCCAATGGCATGGAGACCGTCCCCCTAGAATGCAGCATGCACAACTCCTCTGCCTCCTAGCTCCCTAGGTAAGCAGACACACACAGCCAGCTTCAGGGTTTCTGTTCCCCTGGTGCTGGCAACAGATCCAGGCAGGAGAAAAGAGATAAGAATAGATAGTAAATTAACAACCACATGCAAAGATCTCAAAGTTCAGGGAACCTAGGGATCCAACGATTCTAGCAATGCATGGCATGATGCCTCCTTAATCATCCTGGAATTTCTCATTCCACTCTATCTGCTTGTATTTATCCATTGCTATGTAATAAATTTACCCCCAAATTTTATGTCTTAAAATAGCAAGCATTTATTATCCCAGTTTCTGTGGGTCAGGAACTTAGGAGAAGCTTACTTATGTGACTCTGACAGTCTCTCATGAGGTTGATTCAAGATATCAGCCAGAACTACAGTTGGTTGAATGCTTTACTGGAGCTGCTGGGTCCATTTCCAAGCTCACTCATCACTCATACAGCTATTGGCCAGAAGCCTCAGTTCTTTGCCATGTGATATTCTCCATAAGGCATGGATTAAGTGAGGTAAGAGAGAGCAACCACCAAAAAAAAAAAAAAGCAAAATATATTTTGTGACTGTCACAATTTATGGGAAGGCCAGAGTATCACTCTTGGGAATTCCACAAGCAAAAGTGAAAAAGAAAGTGCTATTCACTCAGTCATGATCAACTCTTGAGATTTCATGAACTGTAGCCCACCAGGCTCCTCTATCAGATTCTCCAGGCGAGAATACTGGAGTGGGTAGTCATTCCCTTCTCCTGATCCAGGGATCAGACCTGGGTCTCCTGCATTGCAGACAGGCTCTTTACCAGCCGAGCCACCAGGGAAGCGCCCAGGCAAAATCAGCACTGAAATCAGTAAGACTAATCCATTGGCAAAATCTCAAACGACATCACTGTGTACAGACATTGCAGTTCAAACCACTGACACCAAACCCTAAAAACCAGAATCTCCACCACTGATTACTCTAAAAGTCAGATGCCATATTTCCCTCCAGGAAAGAATGGATTCTGTATGGCACATGCTCCTCAGGTTCTACTACTCCATGTCAAACTC
This sequence comes from Aepyceros melampus, assembly GCA_006408695.1. Lineage (NCBI taxonomy): Eukaryota > Metazoa > Chordata > Mammalia > Artiodactyla > Bovidae > Aepyceros > Aepyceros melampus. The sequence continues at coordinate 30,568 of SJXQ01006752.1, read as the reverse complement.
TGAAGCTCCTCACTGGTAATGTCCTGCCCCAAGTGCAAAAAGAAACTGGGAAAATTAATTTCTGGTTTCCATCTGGGGGAATATTACTTTCCAATATGGAAAGTGTCCCAAACTAAAATGAGGAACTCTCATGATGCTGAACAAAAACAGAGCCTAAAAAGCTCCACTCAACTTAGCTTCCCAAAATTAACAAACACCCTCTGCTATACTCACACTTGCAAACAGCAACAGCGAACCTAATCTACTACTATCTTTCCTATAGTTGAAAATGGATGTGTCTCCTTTATAAGGAATCAATTTTATAATTCTACCATGTAAACATATATCATCTTTGTGTATACCCATGGTCTGTAAATATTATCTTTAGATCTATATCATGATAATGTCTCCATTATGATATTCTGTAATCTGTGTACTAAGTTGTAAAGCTACACACTACCAGAACAACCTATATAAAACAGTAGAATATTTGTTGGAGTAATGAATTAAATAGTTTAGAGGGCAAGGACAGAAACAGAAATGGATAACACAGTTCCAAAGTGGTCACAAAGCTATAGTTAACAAGGTAGGATTTACTTCCTCCACAGCCTCTTCCATCATCTTTTGTGCTAAGCCAGCATCTAGGGACATAACCCAAACTAGGTGCCTGAATATACAGGATTACTGGAGTCTAACATTCATCTTTACCACTTGATGTGATAGGAAGCAAAATGACCTCAACCCAAGTGGTCATTTTTTTAACTTTTATTTTATATTGGAGTATAGTTAACAATAATGTGTTAGTTACAGATGTACAGCAAAGTTATTCAGTTATACCCATATAAATATCCATTCTTCACTTTTTTTTAATTTGGCCACACTACACAGCATGTGGGATCTTAGTTCCCAGACCAAGGATCAAACTCATGGCCTCTGAATCAGAAGTGCAGAGGCTTAACCACTAGATCACCAGAGAACTCCCCAAGTATCTATTATTTTTCAAATTCTTTTCCCTTTTAGCTTATTACAGAATATTGAACTGAGTTCCCTGTGCTATCTGGTAGGTCTTGTTGGCTATCCATTTTAAATATAGAATTGTGTACATGTCAATCCTGTCTACATTTTGATTTTAGCCTTGAAAGACTCTAAACAGAGAACCAGCTGAGCCATGTTGTGCCTGAACTCTTGACCCCAAGAAACCCTGAGGTAATAAGTCGGTGCTGTTATAAGGCACTAGGTACCTGGTCATTTGTTACGGCAGCAACAGAAAGCTAATGCAATAAGGCATTTGGTAAAAGTCTCCAGAGTATTTCCGCGGAGGCAGCATCATCAGAGAAGGCAAGTGGAAGTACAGAATAAATCATCTAGTCTACCAAGAATCAATTACTTCTCCTATACGATTCTCTGTGTCCAATGTAATCAGCTAAGTGGCTGGCTGGTGTCCTAGGCATATGACAGCATACAGCAATTCAGAGTCGGTTGATGCTGGTAGTAAACTGGACACTCAACCTTGACAGCTGTCACGTCAGCTAACGTATGAGAAAGTCTATTTCATCACAGCTATGCATGCTCTATGATTCGGTTATAGTCACAATCTACCTTGTATGTGAACCCATTAAGGAGGTACTGGGGTAACTAGAAAACAATAGAATAACAATTCCTCTTATCTATTCCATCACTGAGATCCTCTTCTGCAATGGGACACCTCTCATAAACATAGACATGGGGCAAGAAAAGTGAAAGTAAAAGTGTGGCATAAATCTTCTCATACTCCAAAAGATAAATCTACCGACCACTTCCTTGACTGTCCTAATCACCAGTCCTTCAGTGTTACTCTGCATGTGCTGAGTCACTGACTTGTGTCTGATGCTTTGTGACCCAACAGACTGTAACCCACCAGGCTCCCCTTTTCATGGGATTTCCCAGGCAATAATACTGGATTGGGTTGCCATCTCTTTCTCCAGGGGATCTTTCCAACCCAGGGACTGAACTCACATCTACTGCCTGCACCTCCTGCAGGCAGATTCTTTACCACTTGAGTCATCTGGGAAGCCCATTATTCTATATAATTCTCTGACAATACTCTGGTGTAGAGTCACTTTGTCAAGCCATCTCTCCTCCAGGGAAACTGGACAAGGAAAGGTCTTGGTCCAAGTTTTGTACACTGGGAGGTTTTCTCTTCCCCACTCCCCTTAGGGTCACCTCTATGTCTGTAACTGGGCTAGAATCCAGTTCCAGCTGGTGCAGAACCATCCGTAAAGAAGCTCATTCTTTGTCTTCTTATTCACCTCATCTAAGGAAAGGCCCATGGTTATCAGAGACAAGATTTGAGGGGAAATGTGTCTCTGTAAGCCAGAGTGTTCATACTGGAAGTGTGAACCTCTTGTTTATTCACTATAATCTGGTCTTTAGGAATTGAAATACACCATTTCAAGCTGTTGTTAAAGAGCTGCTGAACCACCCAAGTGTAAGGCTTAGGTCCAGATATCCCCCAGTCCTTGATGGGCAATACAGGTTCTAGGAACACTTAGGGCACCGTGGCCAGGAATTTAATCTCTATTAGGAGCAAGGAGAAAACTAAGTTTCTTCCCAAAAAGAAAGTTATTTGACCAAGAGAGCATTACGTTTCCCTGAAAAAGGACCGCCATAGACTTCTCCATGCAGATCTGTCATGGATATTTGGATCCTCTGGGTCTTAAAAGACACAGCAGACCTGCTGGCCCAGCTAAAGGGCCCTGTCCTGTTCTGGAACCCACTCTGAGCTGGCAGGCAGTCTTTGGGCTACTTGGCTAAAGATTTGGGATGGGTACATCTGCCCCTTCTAAAATCTCCTGAAGACCACAAAGCACTGCTCTGGCTTTTTAGCCATAGGGGAAGCAAGTCTCACAAATAATGGGACACAAACAGAGCCAGATGTTTTGCTCCCATCTGTGCTGCATTTTATGGGGTTGCAAAGAATCAGACAAGACTGAGCGACTGAACTGAACTGAACTGATGCTCTGTCCAGCAAAGATTTCCATTTCACAAATCTGAGGGGGAAAATTTAAAATTTTTAAAGTACAGTATCTAAAACCTTAATCTGGTGTTAACATCTGGAAGGGAGAGATAAGTAAAATATATTTTTTAACGCAATAAAGTGGAGCTTAATAATACTTATTCTGGGAGTTATTTTATCTTATTAATTATTTAAGTTTATTAATCTTTAATCTCCTGGACTACTGAAAATACAGAAGTTAAAAGTTTTAAATCTTTTCATTTTAGTTTTAATTTTAAAATATATCAATCCAATTATTTTAAAATATCAATATGTTTGGAAAGTTTGGTTTAAATGTATTTTTAAACACTTGGTATGTGAGTCTACTTCAACTGAAAACTTTATACCTAAATACAGACCAAATATTTCCAATGAAAATTTGGTGGTGTTCAAATGATGGGTTTGAAATATAAAACACTAGATTTTAAAGAAATAGTATAAAAGTGTAAACTATTGATTACAAGTTGAAATAATATTTTAGATATACTTTCACTTTCATGGGGTAAATAAAATATTTTTTTTAAATCTTAAGGAAAAATACAGAGCTTATTAAGACACCAACACAAAGATGACTCAAATTCATAAAGTATTCATATTTTTCCAATACGTATCACAGTATCTGGCTCTTTTTATAAAATCTCGATAAGTACTTTTTTTAAATGACTGATGGGATATGCTCACTAATGTGGTAGAACAAAAATAACATGAACATTGGAGCCTAAAAACATGTAGATCTAAATCTCATCTCTAATACTATTAAGTTCTGAGACCCGGGAGAAATGAGTTAGGATAAATGCCCCCACCCCAAAGATGTCCACTTTCTTGGCACTGGTACTTGGAAATATATCCCTTTATATAATAAAAGGAACTTTGTGGATGTGATTAAATTAAGGATCTTAAGCTGGAGAGATTATCTTGGATTCTCCAGGTGGGCCCATTGAATTAATAACTACAAGTGTCCAAGGCAGGAATGTATGCTAAGTTGCTTCAGTTGTGTCCTACTCTTTGAGACCCCATGGACTGTAGCCCACTAAGCTCTTCTGCCCATGGGATTCTCCAGGCAAGAATACTGGAGTGGGTTGCCATTCCCTTTTCCAGGGATCTTCCTGATTCAGGGATAGTGCCTGAGTCACCTGCATTGGCAGAAGGGTTCTTTACCACTAGTGCCACCAGGAAGTCAGAGTTAAACATGAAGTTATATTGACAGAAGCAGAGATTTGAGAAACAAGGCCTGCTGAAATTTTGATTGTAGGACTTCTGACCTCCAGAATGCCAAAATAATATTTGTGTTATTTTAAACCATTAAAACGGTCGTAATTAGCACAGTTGAAAACTAATTCAGGCACTCTGAGGCTTAGTTTCCTTCTGTGGAAAACAGAAGATATTTCTATGGGGAAGATTAAATATAATTTTACAGCACCGGGCACATAGTATGCATTCAGTAAGTGGCACCTGTGATGACATTCACTGTATTGTTAGAGGTGCTGCTTAACATTGATTAAAAGCCTGGACTCAGGAGTCAGATGGACAGATGTTCCTTTCCAGGCTCCACTATGGATCCAGTCTGCTGCTGCTGCTGCTGCCGCTAAGTCGCTTCAGTCATGTCTGACTCTGTGTGACCCCACAGATGGCAGCCCACCAGGCTCCGCCGTCCCCGGGATTCTCCAGGCAAGAACACTGGAGTGGGTTGCCATTTCCTTCTCCAATGCATGAAAGTGAAAAGTGAAAGTGAAGTCGCTCAGTCATGTCCGACTCTTCACAACCCTATGGACTGCAGCCCACCAGGCTCCTCCATCCATGGGATTTTCCAGGCAAGAGTACTGGAGTGGGGTGCCATTGTCTTCTCCTGGATCCAGTCTAGGTTTCCTCATTTGTAAAACAGAGCTAAGCATAGACTTATAGCAGAACACTGTTGTGAGAATTAATTAAAACATATGTGAAATACGGAGCCCTGTGCCTGACACGCGGTGGTGTGTGTGTGTGCTCAGTCACTCAGTCTTGTCTGACTCTTTGTGATCCCATGGACTGTAGCCACCAGGATCCTCTGTCCACGGAACTGCCCAGGCAAAAGTATTGGGGCAGGTTGCCATTTCCTTCTCCGGGGGATCTCTCCAACCCAGGATTGAACCCGCATCTCTTGCATCTCCTGTTGCGTGGCGTAAATTTTGCTGTAATTACTATTGCTGCTTCTATTCCTATTGTTTTCGAAATTTCACCACTGAAGCACTGAAAACCATCCCTGTAATTTCAAAAGATGTCCTGTAATTTCCTGCTACCATGCAACTATATCTTGCCGTGGTCACTCACTCAACTTCAAAGGCCAAAGTTGGCCTGGGGCACACATGGTAGCTCTATCCTGAGCTCACCCAGATTTAACCTTAACCATTAATTTCTCCCGTTCCATTCCAAGAAGAAAGAAGTCTCTTTATTAAAACAACCAAACCAGGCTTCAGTAAACATTAACGAATACCAAAACTAATAATGCTTTTAGCTTTAGTAGACCAAACCCTTAAGACACAATTACATTTTCCTTTCTTGTCCTAAGCATATCTTTACTAGCTTATTCTCAGCTGATCTTTATATACAAGCGTTTCTTCCTGGCCTTTATATAATTTAGTATCTATATTCTATTCCCCTCATCTTGATAAATCATGAAGAATGCCTTTGAAAGTGCCTGTTTCAATATTCTTGTTATAACAGTTAAAAATTATAGTTATAAGCTAGAGATAAAATATAATAAATTTAATAAAAACATTCAACATGCATAGCCAGGACTTTTAAAACACTAGTTTTTGGGAATTTCTGGCAGTCCAGTAGTTAGGATTTTAGGCTTCTGTTGCAGGGGGCACAGATTCAATTCCTAGTTGTGGAACTCAAAGCCCACAAGCCATGGGGCCAGAAAAAAAAAGAAAAGAAAACACTAGTTTTTAAGCGAAAACTTGAAAAAATTAAAAGGAATTTCTGATTTTCATGACATCTTCTTCTGATAATATGTTCATCACCATCATTGTCACCATGAAAAACAAGAAAAAGGAAAAAGATATTCCACATGGAAACAATTCATTATACATGGCATCTGGTCCCATCACTTCATGGGAAATAGATGGGGAAACAGTAGAAACAGTGTCAGACTTTATTTTTGGGGACTCCAAAATCACTGCAGATGGTGACTGCAGCCATGAAATTAAAAGGCGCTTACTCCTTGGAAGAAAAGTTATGACCAACCTAGATAGCATATTCAAAAGCAGAGACATTACTTTGCCGACTAAGGTCCGTCTAGTCAAGGCTATATTTTTTCCTGTGGTCATGTATGGATGTGAGAGTTGGACTGTGAAGAAGGCTGAGTGCCAAAGAATTGATGCTTTTGAACTGTGGTGTTGGAGAAGACTCTTGAGAGTCCCTTGGACTGCAAAGAGATCCAACCAGTCCATTCTGAAGGAGATCAGCCCTGGGATTTCTTTGGAAGGAATGATGCTAAAACTGAAGCTCCAGTACTTTNACCATCTCATCCTCTGTCGTCCCCTTCTCCTCCTGTCCTCAGTCTTTCCCAGCATCAGGGTCTTTTCCAGTGAGTTGGCTCTTCGCATCAGGTGGCCAAGGTATTGGAGCTTCAGCTTTAGCATCAGTCCTTTCCAAGAATATTCAGGGTTGATATCTTTTAAGATTGGCTGGCTTGATCTTCTTCTAATGGGTTTTCTGGGGCTTCCCAGGTGGCTCAGTGGTAAAGATCTGCCTGCCAGTGCAGGAGACACAGGAGACATGGGTTCGATCTCTGGTTCAAGAAGATCCCCTGGAGGAGGAAATGGCAGCCTATTCCAATGTTCTTGCCTGGGAAATCCCATGAACAGAGGAGCCTGATGGGCTACAGTCCATGGAGTTGCAAAAGAAAACTGGACATGACTGGGTGACAAAACACCAACAATGTGTTTTCTATCAAAACACATTGTGTTTTATAACCAAAAAACTTAATGTATCTGACCCATATCTCAGGGTCTCCATTACTCAAATATTTAGTGTATTAATTTCCTATGGCTGCTGTAATAAATTACTAAAACTTAGTGGCTTAAAACAGTACAAATTGAATATCTTAAACTTCTGTAGGTTAGAAATCTGACACCTGTCTCACTGCACTGAAATTCAGGCTTTGGCAGGGCCACATTCCTTTCTGTAAGTTCTTGGGGAGAATCCATTTCCTTGACTTTTCCTGCTTCTCAAGGCCACTTGCATTCCTGGGCTTGTGGCTCCTTCATTTTTGGAGTCAGTAACAGCATCTTTCTGACCCTGTTTCTGTGGTCATATCTCTTTCTTTGACTCACTTCATTCCCCTTCATGTAGAAGGATTCCTGTGTTTATACTGAGCCCACCTAGACCATCCAGGATAACTGCTCCATCTCAAGGTCAGGTGGTTAGCAACCTCAATTCTATCTGAAACTCTATTCCCCGTTTGTCATGGAAGGTGATGTACCCTCAAGTTCTGGGGATCCGGATGTGGGTATTTGGGGGCAGACCTTCTGCCTGTGTGATGCTTGCTAGGTCCCTTCAGTCATATCCAACTCTGCGACGCTGTGGACTGAAGCCCCCAGACTCCTCTGTCCATGGGTCCCCCAGGTAAGAATACTGGAGTGGGTTGCCATTTTCTCCTCCAGGGGATCTTCCCAACCCAAGGATCAGACCTGCATTTCTTACCTCTCCTGCATTGGCAGGCATGCTCTTTACTACCAGTGCCACCTGGGAAGCCCCTTTCTACCTAACAAATCTAAATTATTTGGGAATTTCCTCCATGACACACAGGCTGCTCCCATGTTGATGGAAAGGGCAGCTTGTGTTAGTAGAGCTTTGGACTCAGATGGAGTGTGTATGGGTCTGTTTTGTATGACGTTTGATATTTTGATGTTGCCATTTTGACATATTTACATTGTGGCAGCTCTGCAAATACTATTTTTTAAAAGGTTTTAGAATTATCAAGTGTTGTATACTATGACGTTTCTTTTTTGTAATTAGTATTAATTTTTAAAATCTTAATTAAAAAAAACCTCCATGACACACAGGCTGCTCCCATGTTGATGGAAAGGGCAGCTTGTGTTAGTAGAGCTTTGGACTCAGATGGAGTGTGTATGGGTCTGTTTTGTATGACGTTTGATATTTTGATGTTGCCATTTTGACATATTTACATTGTGGCAGCTCTGCAAATACTATTTTTTAAAAGGTTTTAGAATTATCAAGTGTTGTATACTATGACGTTTCTTTTTTGTAATTAGTATTAATTTTTAAAATCTTAATTAAAAAAATTTTTTTGGCCATGCCAGGCAGCATGTGGGATCTTAGTTCCCTACCTAGGATTTGAATCTGTACCCCCTGCAGTGGAATCATGGAGTCTTAACCACTGGACCACCAGGGAAGTTCCATAATATGATGTTCTGACTTCCTTTCCTTCTCCCATTCTTGGAGTGAGGGAATCAGTGATGGGTGAGAATAATGGATGGAGTGGGCCGAGGAATGACCCCCACTCTCCCATACCAAGAACACGTCCATGTCCAAGCTGTATAGGGCCTGACAGTTATGCTTCATCCAAAGCCGTCTTTAAGGGAAAAAAACTATAAAATCATGAGCAAAAAATATGTTGTGAAAGTGGATATTTATTTAGAATGAGGACATAAATCACAGCAAATTACAGATTTTTTACAAGCCAACAAAAAGCACAAAGCATCACAAAATCCAGAGAAATGATGTACTATTTTCTCTTTATTAGCTTTCTGATACACCTACAGGATACTTTTTTCTTACACCTTTTAGCTGCATATTCTTTGATTGCTTTTTCTTAGAATGACAATTTTGGGATATTTTTCACAGAAAAGAAAGATAATTGTTTTGTTGATTTGAGATGTTTTTCTATTATTATTGATGACTGTACTTGATAAAATATGTGACCACATTCTCACTGTTTTTTAGGTTTATGCCCTAAAACCACATGAATTTTGATAACACCTACTTAAAATATTTCTTATTTTTAAAAATTTAAATTGGAAAAAGTATATAGCATTTAAAATTGTATAAGCTGTATCTTTTTTGAGTGTATCCCTGTTGGTAGTTGGATTCCCTGGTGTCTCAGCTGGTAAAGAATCCACCTGCAATGCAGGATACCTGGGTTCGATCTGTGGGTTGGGAATATCCCCTGGGGAAGCAAATGGATACCCACTCCAGTATTCTGGCCTGGAGAATTCCATGGACTGTATAGTCCCTGGGGTCACAAAGAGTTGGACATGACTGAGAGACCTTTACTTTCACTGTTGGTAGGCAATTCCATTTTGAGTCTATATCAATGAGAACCAAATCAGTGACATAAGAATCTTGCACAGCTAATGACTGCAAGAATTTCCCACAGACTAACATCTACCTCCTGAAACCTCAAATCATGTTTTTTTCTCTCCCTATTTATGTATTTCCAGATCTGGGGGCTATAACTCAGGTATATCACGATATAACTTCTTCCTAGAATTTTTGTATCATGACTCCTAGGGACTGTACACAATGGAATGAGTATACCCATATTCCTTGAAGCCATTCCTATACTGGGATATAGCAGTAATTTCGGAGAAGGCGATAGCACCCCACTCCAGCACTCTTGTCTGGAGAACCCCATGGACAGAGGAGCCTGGTGGGCTGCAGTCCATGAGGTCACTAGGAGTTGGATACAACTGAGTGACTTCACTTTCTCTTTTCACTTTAATGCATTGGAGAAGGAAATGGCAACCCACTCCAGTGTTCTTGCCTGGAGAATCCCAAGGACGACGGAGGCTGGTGGGCTGCCGTCTATGGGGTCGCACAATTGGACATGACTGAAGCGACAGAAGGAGCAGCAGCAGTAATTTAATTCTCTATGGCAATGACTGAAAACAAAATCCCAATTAACTGTATCCTCAAGTCAAGTTCTCTTCGATGAATCCCTCCTTCTGAATGTCTGTGCCTTTGGAATGCCACCCAACACAAGGGGAAATGTGATGGAGTTATTGATAAAATATAATCAATAATCTTAACCAATACCAGGTAGAATAGTTAACCTTTGATATTTTAGGGGAAAAAAAAGTATAATCAAATAAGCACATCACCAAGCTTCCTCCATGGTCTTAGAGAGAACCAGTGTGAGTGAAGCACTTTGAAGCTAGAGATGAGATTCAGGAACTGGTAAGTGTTTATTGATGTGATCAAAGAGATGAAAAGGGGGGCAAGGTTTTGTTTCCTAAATTATGTCCTAAACTGAAAGTGGTGTGGGGGGTGGTACAAACATTTTTTATTGGCTGAGACAATGTCTTCCTGCATCTAAATCCATGTGACACAAATTTGGAATGAATACTTTGTTATCTCATCCTCCAATACTTTAGCATTTTACCATTTCCAAAACCTTTTTGCATTTGTGATCTCCTTAAAAAACTGTTTTCTTAAGTGTGCCTGGAGCATCTAACCTCTTTTAAGGCATCCACATATTAAAACGGGTGTATATATGGTGGGCACACTGTCTCCTCTGATCAATGAAAATTTACTACTGAGTCAAGTGTGTTATTTACCATGTTTTCTCCCAAGATCCTGGTGGAACCTCTTCGCCTGTCCATTAGTCAGGAGCAGACATGCTTTCTGAGGAAACGTACGTAGGTTCAGATTGAGACCCACCCCTACTGAATACAAAATTTGTTTTGTATTCAATAAATACATTTGGAACTGTGTAACCTAACTGGAACCTGAACCCATGGGTCTGAACTCATGGGTTTTTTAACTGAGATCACACATGGTCTCAGGACTTAGTAAGGATCAGGTTCTTGATGTCTCGTTGCAGAAAGAATCCAGTGAGAGGTAAAGTGGTAGGTAAGAAGAGGATTTATTTATAGAGAAACACACTCCACAGACAAGAGTGTGGGCCATCTCAGAAGGCAAGAGTGGCACCAGGGTAGGGAGTTGTCAGTTTTTATAGGATTGGGTAATTTCATAGGCTAATAAGTGGGAGGAGGACTCTAGCTTTTTGGCGGGAAGGGGGAGGATTTCCAGGAATGGGGCCACAGCCCACTTTTTGACCCTTGTGGTGGACTTTAGCTGTCATGGCACCTGTAGGTCTGTTATTTAACTTGCTGATATGTAACAATGAGCGATACTGAGGCTTAGGATCTAGTGGAAGTCAACTCATTCACCATCTTGGACCTATTTGGTTCTAATCGATTTATGTCCTGTCTCGGGTTATGTCATTTTTTAATTTTTTTAAAAGATTGTACCCTGCCCCTTTCCCTCCTGTTTCACCACACTGCCTTTCATTTAATAAATATTCACCAAGGATCTGCTGTGTTGTGAGCGCTTGGCAAAGCAGTGGGAAGCAAACAAGATGAGCAAAATTGAGAAAACCTGTGAAACACTTTGACAAGAGCCAGAAAGATGACTGGGGGGTCCTATCTGGCCTTCTCTGCACTATCTCACTCTTTCCCTGTCTTTGAGCTATTTTACAGCTCTGTAAATTGTAGAAAGCTGATAGCAATGCAAATGACTCTTGTTCATAGAAATGCAAATTGTGTCCCAGGGAATGCAATTGATTCTTGCCCTGTGGATATTGACCAGTGTTGCTAGTTTTGCCACTATTTGTGCATTCCCCACCCCACCCCCAACATTTCTGATTCCTGTATATTTCTCAGCCCTTTGGATCCTCCTCTGAGTATTAACATGAAAGAGTTAAGTAAAAATTTTTGAGATGTGTTCATTTGTAAGAGACTCACAATTTTATCCTTTTTAAACCTTTACCTTTTAGCAATACAACCTGAGTTTCCTGGAGGTTACAGCTTGAATAGACATTAACCACATTGTCTCATAAAACTAGGCACTGGGAGGCTCTTAAGAAGCCCCGAGAGTCTATGACAGGGAGACCTGATGTTGTCTATTTGATCAGGACATAATCCCCCATGGAAGTGACATTTGAGTCAACAACTAGGTGTGCAGAGGAGGAGAGAGGAATTCTCAGCAAGTCAGCTTGTCATGAAAGCTGCTCAAGATCATTTCTCCCAGAAGGAGATTTGTGGTCCTGGGAGAGAGTGGGCTTTGGACAATCATTCAGAGAAGCTGGAAGATTTGGCAGTTGTCATTGTCTGTGCTTCGTGATAAGAGAGTCTGCCAGTGTGCCATCTTCAATAGGATGGGGCCAGGGGTTTGGAGAGATGGGGGCCTGGAACCTGGAGGCTGGCTGTCTCTCACCTCCCATCCCTGGGTTGAGGGTTCCAACCACTTGCTTTGATGATGTGTCAAACCGTCTCCTTTGAAATGTGTTCACTCCAGGCTCTGCCTAAGAGGCCTCATTTCAGAAAATGGTAGCATCATTAAAGAGAGAAGGAATCTGGCTTTTCCCTGTGACCAGCACAGGCCTTTAAACCTATTTTCAATGAACCCCCATGGGCATTTAATTAGCATCTTGTCACAGTTTCCTGACCATTATTATCCTGGCACCTGGTTTTAGGTGCTTTCTTGGGCAGACAAGTTTACCAAGCTCGCCCTTCCTCCAGGCATCTGTTGATTTCTGCATTTCATTTACTTTTCTATCCTAGGGTTATCTTTTCAGAGCTGCCAGATGGGCCCATTTGAAATAGCAGCCCTCCTTTAATTTCTTCCATTTTTACCCCAAAGTCGCTGCTCCTACTGCTGCTAAGTCACTTTAGTTGTGTCCGACACTGTGCGACCCCATAGAAGGCAGCCCACCAGGCTCTCCCATCCCTGGGAGTCTCCGGGCAAGAACCCCAAAGTAGCACTGGTTGCCATCTTTCTTCTGGGAGGCATTCTCCCCTCTTCCAAGAAAATTTTTGCTGAAAGCAAGGGGAAGGCATAAACATGTGTTAGGGGGAGCACACTGACAGAAGCCACCCACCTTGGCCAGGCATCATAGTAACTATTTTAATGAGTTTTTTATGAGTGGAGGTCCTAGTAAGAAACATGGAACTAACAAGCCACCACCAACCGGAAGAGTTCAGGAAACATCAAAAGGCAATGCCACGTGTCCTTCTACCTCCCAGAATCCTTCTCACTGGCATCCATCTTGGCTGGGCAATGCCTGCACCACCAGTGAAGGATCCTGAGTCCAAATGATTGGCCACAGAAACCTAGAAACTAACCTCATCACCAAGACTTTGAGCCATCTGGGAGAGCAATTCTCCTGGGTTCCCTACCCTAATGCTCTCCCCTTGAGCACCCTTTCCCAATGTCTCTTGCTTTGTCAGCTCGTGTATGTCTCCTTGGACAATTCATTTTCCAGTGTTAAACAAGAGCCCACAAAGGCCCTGAAAGAGGTCCCCATTCCTGCAACACTTGGATCTATGGTGTTTCCATTTAAGGAACTGAGGGAGACGGGGTAAAGAACATGTCAGGGAGATGTTAGAGAGGCCTCTTGGATACCAGTTGTATATGGGAGTTGGATACTGTGGGAGGGAAGAAGGATGCCCCCGTCAACAATAAAATTGGTGCCACAAAAATTAACTTATCCTACTCCACCATTTTGCTAAGCACCAGCCAGCCCTGAAGTTATTTGGTCCAGGGGTTATCTTTTTCTTCATTTGAAAGAATCATGACAACAACTACATCCTTACAAATTGAGTTTGTCTTCTAAGGTGTTTGCTGGAGCTTTACAAGAGGCTTAATCAGTTTCACATGAATTAATGATGGCTATCAAATGGGGGGAAAAGAATGAATTCCAAATAAATACTTATTGCATAATTGAAGTTGCAAGAATCCACTATGAATAAAATATATTTGTATTTACAATGCATAAATTTGATGGCGACACTGTGGGGAGACACACGGCTTTTTGATAAGAACCCCGAACACTGTTAAATTAGTAATAGGCTGAATACATTTCTTAATTATGTCACTGGCGCTGGGCTCAGGAATACCATTTGCAATAAATTGAGTCCCATTTGTATGCAGGCAGCGCAAGGAGAAAGTGCTGTATTTTGAAAATCCTAATGTACTCCTGGGAACACAGGTTAATGTCATTTACTGCTTAAAATTAGTCCTTGGTTTCAGAGCTTGCAATTGTATTAAGACTTATCATGTACTCTTTTCATCAAGGTAATAATTGCTATAGATTTACATATCCTGCCACGAGCAGAAACATGGATCCTTTAGGGCTTTTTGAAATAAGAAGTAGTTACATGAGAGGTGTGAGCAAGATGCACACACACACACATATTATAGTTCTGTTTACAAAAGTGATTTACTAATTTTGGCAATTGAAGATGACCATCTATGTAGTGGGTTGAATAAGGATACTAATATGTGTGTGTGTGTGTGTGTGTATATATATACACACACACATACACTGATATCCTATTTCTCAGAGCTTTTGAATTTGACCCTGTTTGGAGAAAGAGTCTTTGCAGATTTCATTAAGTTATGGATTTTGAAATGTGGGCCCTACATCTTGGCAGGTATCCTTGTAAGAGAAAGATTTGAGATATAGAGTATAGATTCGTGGTTATACTCGTAGATTCTATGGAAGCATTGATCAGTAGAAGACAAATTTAAGACAGAAATGCAGAGAAGTTGATAGGAAGACAGAGCAGAGACTGGCGTGGTAGGTCTACAAGTTAAGGTTCAACAAGGATGCCCAGTGGCCAATAGAAATGAAGAGAAAGGGATGGAGCATGTTCTTCCTAGGACATCCAAAAGAAACCAGTCCTGTGATAGCTTGATTCCCAGCTTCTAGCCTCTAGACCTTCAAGAAAGTAAAAACTTCTATTGTTTAAGCTACCAAGTTTGGGTTATTTGTTATAGTAGCCCTAGGAAGTTAATACAGTCTTTATTACCAACAAGAAGAAAAATACAGTTGACCACTGGAGAAGCTGGAGATGTGGTATGTGAGGTAGGAACCATTAAGAACTTTGTTTTATGGAGAAAGAAACCAAGGTCCAGAGACATTAAGCCAATGGTCAAGGTGAAATAGCTAACAAATGGTGTTGTTGGATACAGGTCCATAGGCAGTTCTGTTTCCTGTTTCTCCCCCATGGATTATACATTGCTAGCCTTTTTGGTATATATTTTCCTTCTTTGCAACAATACCCAAGACTTGTGCCTGGACACTTCACTCCTCTGTAGGCACTGTGGAATCTTTCTTAGAGAGAGGGGTTGCCTCTCAGAAATGACTGGAATCCAAAAATAGGGTAAATAGGACATGGTGGTTAAACAAACAGGGTTCTCCAATGTATTATGATTTGTAATTATCTCCCTGTGTCCTGATGGAATCTATGTAATGATTTTCAGTATAAGAGTGGGCTGTTGTATAATAATAGATTCTCTGCTTAACAAACGACTCTGTGTAATAAACTCCCCCTGTAATAATTCACTCTGTGGTCTCTTTATGTAATAATGATCTCTTTGTGCCATCGTGGACTCCATGTAAAAACTGACTGCCAGTGTAGTAATGATTTCTGTGTAATAACTGACTTTTCATGTTGCAGTGAGCTTCTTTGTCCTAATGGACTCTCTGTCTATAGGCACAAACCTGCAAATGCTTGGACTAGCGGAAATGGTATTCTTAGTCAAGCTTATTCCCAGCAGCAAGTCATAGAAAACCAGCTCGCACTGGTTTGAAATGGTAAGAGAAGGAAGACGAAATGATTAGCTCATACACAGGAAGTCCAGAGGCTAAATGGCCTCTATCTCACCTGAAGCCATGGGTTCATTCTATGTCTCCCAGTTTTATTCCTAGAAGAATCTCTACACAATGGGAGGATGACCCTGGGCTTCTAAGAGGAGCCAGGGAAATCTAAGAGGGCATCTCTGCACTCTGTCCATTTCCCATGTCACTTCCCCAAAGAAATTGTCCAGCCCACATCTGAGAGTGTAGTAGAGGGGACCTTGATGGATAGGTACCTCAGAATCACAGCATGTGGGGAGCAGTTCACAAAATGAACAGATAAGGAGCAGCACAAACGAGTAACAGATGTCTCCTCTTGTTCACAGCCTGTGAGCCACAGGCTGCCGGGGGTGGGCGTGAGCTGCATGAATTTGTCCCAGTAAGTTCTTCAATCCTTAGGTGAACCTGCCATCCACTTGCTGTAGAGAAGGTGACTAATATCTGCATATATATCTAGCTAATTTTCAAATCTGTATAATGCTCTTATGAAGAATGTAAAGCAAAGTCATTTAAACCATTAAGCTTATACTAGTGTTTTTATCTTTATGAATTTTCTCAATCAGTGGCCACTAAATATATAGGCTTCCCAGTGGCTTAGGGTAAAGAATCTGCCTGCCAATGTAGGAGATACAGGAGACACAGCTTTGATCCATGGATAGAGAAGATTCCCCAGAGTAGGAAATGGCAGCGCACTCCAGTATTCTTGCCTGGAAAATTCCAAGGACAAAGGAGCCTGGCGGGCTACAGTCCATGAGTTCGCCATGACTTGGTGACGAAACACAACAGCACAACAAATCTATGGCTACTATTTCTGCTGCTGCTGCTAAGTCGCTGCAGTCGTGTCCGACTCTGTTCTACCCCAGAGACGGCAGCCCACCAGGCTCCCCCGTCCCTGGGATTCTCCAGGCAAGAACACTGGAGTGGGCTGCCATTTCCTTCTCCAATGCATGAAAGTGAAAAGGGAAAGTGAAGTCGCTCAGTTGTGTCCGACTCTTCGCAACCCCGTGGACTGCAGCCCACCAGGCTCCTCCGTCCATGGGATTTTCCAGGCAAGAGTACTGGAGTGGGGTGCCATCGCCTTCTCTGGGCTACTACTTATAGTGCTCCATAATATATTTTTCTTTTAAAAAGATTAATGTAAAATACCTATGAAATGTCTACATACAGAATTTTTCAACTACATATTTGGGCTTTTCATGGGTTGAAATTTTTCAGTGACTGTTTTACATTGTGGATGAGAATTTGGAATTATTGACCAAAACTCACTTGTCCAGATTGGGACTGGGAAAATGAGGTTCAGAGAAAGACTTCTTGGCAGCCTTCGTGGTCTGTTCATCCCTTTATCCGCCCGCCCCGCCCCCCTTCCCACCATGTTCTTTACTTAATCCTTCAGACCACAGGACAAATATTGACTCTTTAGGAAAGAATCCTTTTGACTTCTCTGACTACAAATAAGCTTCTTTAATAGTACAGTATGTCCCTTCTATTACCACCACCATCACCACCATTATCATAATCACCATCCCCATCACCACCATTATCATAATCACCATCCCCATCACCACCATTGTCAACACCATCACCACCACCTCCTACAGTACATGCAAAAGCATACATCGCGTTATCCAGTTATCTATTGGAACATTCTGTCTTCTCTTCAAGATTCTCAGTGCTAGGAAGATAGAACATAACCTGGTTTTGTCCTTGACCCCCAGCATGGTACCCAAGACCTCATAGGGGCTCACTAAATATTTGCTAAATGGATGAATGAGTCCATAAACGCATAAACACCAAAGGGTAATCACAGGGCCAAATCTAAGTTTCTGTTCACAACAAATGAAATGAGAAGACAGTGAGCCCAAATCCTGGTGATCTGCAGGAAGTGGGGGCTAAAATGTTGCAGTGGGTGACACCTTTCTAGCTCACAGGCAACTTTAGTTTGTTTTAAAAAACCATTCAGAAAGAAGAGGTGAAGACAATCAGAGGTGAAGGGAGCAGAGTCCAGGAGACGACAGAAAAAGGGTAGTTTGAGCAAATCAATGGAGAACTTCAACCACCACTGTCTAATGTAGAAGAGCAAAAAGTAGAGTTTTACTATGGATATAAATAGAAATCTTTAGTCAGATCGCTGTAAAATTCATGCAAGACACAATGGTTTCTAGGATTTTCAGTGGAAACCAGAAAGGAATAGCTTAGTAAGTTACACATGGAAATAGCACTTCCCAAATCCAGCACCACCAGGGGTGGTCATCTCTATAAGCCCTTGCCCAGAGCACCTTTTCTTTCTGCTGGAACAGTGGCTCTTCCTGATGGGGATTCATTCATCCCATAGGATTGGCCTTGCCCTCCCATCTACCACAGGAGGTGTGACCCAGATCAGAGGACTCTCCTTATTGGTCACAGTCATTAGTTCTGAGACAGACATGTGAGTCGAGCCAATCAGAGTCTCCTCATGGACTTCTCTACCAAAGCTAAGAATGAAATCACTCTCACTGTGATGTGCTCAGTCGTGTCTGACTCTTTGCAACCCTATGGACTGCGGCCCGCTCTGCTCCTCTGTCCATGGGATTTGCCAGGCCAGAATACTGGAGTAGGCTGCTGTTTCCTTCTTGGAGGGGATCTTTCCAACCTAGGGATTGGACTGCATCTCCTGCATTGGCAAATGGGTTCTTTACCACTACATGGCCTGGGAAGCCCTTTATTGTGATGGGTGGGCTCTAATATATGGGTGTACCACTGTGTATCATGTCTGCCACATGGGTGGACACACTTGGAAAAATGACAAGAAATATATGCCTGGTTGAATTCTCTGGGCCTTTGTTCCAAAGCTAGTAACACCCCAAGACTCTCTTGTTATTTGAGTCCTTCAGTGCCTATTTTTCTTTCGTTTTGCTTGAGTTGGGTTTCTGTCACTTGCAACTGTTCACACATCTGTGGTTTATTTCACGTTAATGTGGATTTAAAACATTTCTTGGACTGGATAAGTGGTGTTTTACAACTGCTTCGGCCAATAGAATGGTTTTGTTGGGCGATCCATGACTGATCTAAAACGGGCTATTACATAGTTTCTCCTACATTGTTAGATTTTCACTGGCTTCTGCTACAGTTGTTGCATTGCCCATAAAACAGTATAACCAGACAATGCCTTCAAAAGGCATCCTGATAGCATGTTTTTTTTTCCCCCAAAGCTTAGGAAGAAAGTGGGACATTTTTCATGTCTTTGGCAGCTCCATTATGATGCATTTGGACATTTTTGATAAAATTATGAGGCATAAAAAGTTTGAAGCATTGAAGATTAATTTTCCTCCATAAATATATAGATCATAGTCAAATTCTATATGACTAGTTTTGCCCAGAGCAAAAAATATTTTCAGTGTAATTTCATAGCAATATGGAAGCAGATAATGGGACAAAGGCATTGAAAAAGGCTTTGGTGGATTATAAATGTCAGGTTAACATTCCCAACCTGATGAATCGAGCAGAAACTGCTGTTAAAATGTAGGGCTTTGTTGTTTTAAAGTTAAAAAAAAAGTTGGGAGCTGGTACAGAAGTAAAATTAAAGTAAAAGAAAATAAATAATCCATATCTCTTCTGCTCTGTTTAAATATTAAAGTGTCAGCTGCAATTTTGAAATGACACAAAGAGGCTTGCTGGGCTGAAAAACGCTTCATTTGTTGGGTTTCCTTGCTGTCTGAACTGTAATTTCATCGAAGGATGATTTTTGTGGTGCAGGTTGCCTGAGCTGTATATTCTCTTGCAGGTGGAGAGGCAGGCGTGGGATGGTTTTAATTTTTCTCCCAGTTCCTTTCTGACTTTATAGCCTCTTCCTGGAACCCATTCTTAGGTGCCTGGTGGAGTGAAGTCACTCATTCTCATTGGAATTAGAATTCCTTCCTGATGTCCCCAGCTGCACTGTTTTGCCTAACTGGTTCTCTCATTCTTCATGGAATTCCCGAGGGCCAAGAAAAGAGTGGCTTAAGTTCCTCCTCTCACCTGGGGTCATCAAGATCCCCAGTTAAAACCATTCAACTTGAGATTTTGACATAGGTGTAACTAAGTAACAAAATAAATATTAAAATATTAAAAAAAAAAAACCTATTCAACCTCTTGAGACTTGCACACACACATGGCTATTTGTCTTTGAGTAAGGATGTCTTTGTTGGCATCGACACAGACACTCTGGGAACTGCAAACCGTGGATCAGGCATCTCGGTGTGGTGTTATGAGGTTGTGTTTTTCTCTTTGTGGAATTGGCAGCCTTGTTGAGGAAGCCATGAAGGAAGGTAAAGCAATATTGGAACTTGGCTCTTCTTGGAAGATGTTCCACGGGCAGGATTTCAAGAGCTGTAAGGATTTGGTTGAGAAGCAGAAAGATGGAGCTGGCATGATCTAAACTAAAGTACCTGGAAGAACCAAGCAACGAAACTACCAGATCTGAACGCAGATGTACACGGTGAAGAATTTGGAGAAAGGCTGACATGGGGTTGGAACAAGTCGGTATCATATATAAGGAGGATTCTAAGAGACCACCAAAAATAGCTTTGCATATTTATCTATTTATTTGCCTCTCCTGATAGCTCAGTTGGTAAAGAATCTGCCTGCAATGTGGGAGACCTGGGTTCGATCCCCGGGTTGGGGAGACCCTCTGGAGAAGGGAAAGGCTACCCACTCCAGTAGTCTGGCCTTAGAATTCCGTGGACTGTATAGACCATGGGGGTTGCAAAGAGTCAGACACAACTGAGCGATCTATTTATTTATTTGCTGCATTGGGTCTTAGTTGCTGCACATGGAATCTTTGTTGCATCAGTGAGGGACTTTTTTGTTGTGACGCGCAGATTTTTTAGTTGTGGTGGGCAGGCTCAGTAGTTGTGGCAGACGGACTTATTTGCTCCATGTCATGTGGGATCTTAGTTCCCTGACCAGGGGTGGACGCAGAGTCCCTTGCATTGCAAGGCGGATTCTTAACCATTGGACCACTAGGGAAGTCCTGAGATATCTATTTCTAATGAGACTTATTTTTAACATCATCACTTTCTTCCTTTCTATAAGGAATTCTCCATCTTATAAGTTTTGGAGGGAAGCAGAGCTTACCTCTTTTGACAGGATATAGAAATTTCAACACACTCCATTTTTCCAACCTTCTCTTCAGGCAGGAGAGAATTTCTCAATGTCCGAATGGTCATTTTTGACCAGACATTTCAACCGGGGTGCATCCTGTCCTGTGTATTGTAGGATGTTTAGAAGCATCTCTGGCTCCCATGACTGGGGTATCAGTGAAACCCATTGCCCTGGTTGTGACATCCCAAACTGTCCCCAGATGTTTCCAAGTGTCTCCTGCAGGCAGTCACCCCAGTTGAGAACCACCCAAGACCTAGACTGAACCAATCAGATGTATGTTCTCCCGAACAGGCAATAGAGAGTCTATGAAACAAACACTGAGAGAGTTAACACCCCAACTCACAGGGACAGCACTACCACCCTTGGAACCAGCAGTACCCAGTTCTGAAATTATAACAAGCTGTGAAGACCTTTGCCAGGAGACCCAACAGTGTCCAGGATGAGTGGAACAGGTTAGAATTCAATGTCAGTGATGTCAGCAAACTAGTTCTGAGCATGATTTTGGCTGGAACACAAGTTGCCCAACTTCCCCTCTTCCTGGATATCTTTCAAGCCTAGTTCTCCATCTTTTCTGGTGAATCCGTGAACATCTAAATAATCTTTCAATAAATCTCTGTGCTTAAATGAGATGACCCATTTCTGGTGTTTCAGCTAGGAACTATTACTGTTATATCAGCCCTTACACTTTCATAGAAAATACCGAGGTCCAAGGATGATAAGGGAGGTTGATTCAGAGGTCATGACACAACAAGACACACCTTGTTGGATTCAGATCTGAGGTCCAAAAGGCTTAGAGGGAACTACATTTCCAGGAATTTCTCCCCTGTTCCCCTCCAGCCGACCCCATTTCTGACCTTTTAGAAAATGCACAAGAAAAATGGTACCTAGGCCATCTTCGTGGAAAGCTTGTGTGTTTAAGAGTGCATTTGGAGGCTGACTTCCTGGGTTTCCAGCCAGTCACATGGTAGCAGGTGGATTTCAACTGCTTGGTCCTTCAGTCTTCTTGTGTACAAAATGCAGGCCAGGCTTCCAGTATTAAAATCATGTATAGGTGAACTTTGGAAAAACTCTCTCTCTTGCTATCTCTTTAACCAGCTCAGCATCAATATCTCCTTTGTTTTTTTTTGTTATATCATGCAGTTTTTTCCTCCCTTAAAGAAATTACCTTAATGTGTGTAGTTTCATTGGGGTGCCGCAACCTCCTGAATTCAAGATTAGGAAATTGACCCAAGCCTATTAGTCAGCATTTTCTGTATCAGGGACCACAAGTGATGGGTTTAGGAGCAATCTCATAACTGAAGTCTATCTAATCAGAATCAATATGTGGACATTTGCTGAAGCCACCAGGAAGAAAGTGAAAAGTGTTAGTCACTAAAAGTCATGTCCAACTCTCTGCCACCCCAAGGACTGTAGCCTGTCAGGCTCCTCCTCTCCAGGCAAGAATACTAGAGTGGGTAGCTATTCCCTTCTCCAAGGGATCTTCCCAACCCAGGGATCAAACTTGAGTCTCCTGTATTGCAGGCAGATTCTTTACTGTCTGAGCCATTCCATGATGTTTTCTGAGAGCTATAAATATAACCTTTGGCTGCTGCATTCATCTTGTCACTAGGAGAGGGATCAATCTGAGGAAAAAGAGATAAAGAGGAAGGAGCAGTAAAGAGAAGAAGAAAGTGAAAGACAATGCTGATATCAGCATTTTAGGCTCTGGATCCAGCTATACCTGAAGCAGACTGATACAGGAAGTATCAATGGGCACATGTTGAATTGGAGTTAAATTACATGAATGCATAGAACAGACTCAGGATACATTGGGATGAATTTCCATTTGTCAAGGCAGAGACGTCATGTTTTGTATATTCAGAGCTATGTTTTTTCCAGTAATCATGTATGGATGTGCGAGTTGGACCATAAAGAAGGCTGAGTGCCAGAGAATTGAGGCTTTCAAGCTGTGGTGCTGGAGAAGACTCTTTAGAGTCCCTGGGACTGCAAGGAGATCAAACTAGTCAATCCTAATGGAAATCAACCTTGAATATTCACTGGAAGGACTGATGCTGAAGCTGAAGCTGCAATACTTTGGCCACCAGATACGAAGAGCTGACTTACTAGAAAAGACCCTGATTCTGGGAAAGATTGAAGGCAAAAGGAGAAGAGGGCAACAGAGGATGAAATGGTTGGATGGCATCACCAACTCAACAGATATGAGTTTGAGTAAACTGCAGTTCACGGGGTTACAGAGAGTCGGATACAACTTCGTGACAAAACAACGAATGGATTTGGGATCTGGAGCATCTTTGGGGAGAGTGGGCCTCACACTTTCACGGATGATACTTGCACTTCTATTTAACACTTGGTAGCTCTTCAGCTCTGTGGGGTTTAAACTTTTATATGCAGGAAGCTTTCAATACTTTGAGGGTCTTAGCATGACAGCAAAAGGCAGCAACCTGGAAGTGTTCCCCAGGGCTCAGTCACAACTCCCTTCCCCTCAAACTCAGCTGCAAAGAGCTCTAACTTGATCGGTGACACAGAAGGCCCAGATTTAAAAGTCACCGCCAAAGGGCCTTCTGATCAATAGCGTCTCCCCATCCCCAGCAGTGCCTCACATACTGCATTAAAAAGACGAATCCCTTGGAGAGTGTAAAGATATTTTAGTGCAGAGCATATATTATGAATGTTTCATCATGATTCCTCAGGATTTATTTAACATTTTACTCAACAGTCCCCTTGGATTTTTGATTGATTACTAGGCAAATTAGATAAGAAAACTCTTTCCATATGAGAATCCATGCCGCAGTGGCATTGATAATGATGAAAGCTCTCATTTATCTCACCCTTCCGGTGTCAATAACTGTGCTAACTGGTTTCCATGCATTATTTCCACTCCTCGAAGGAGACATTGTTATCTCCATTTTATAGATGAGGAACTGAGGTTCAGAGAGCCTGAGTCAGGATCAACCAAGGTCTGTTTCTCGTCAGAGCCTGTGTTCTCAACAAATGCTCTTTTCACATCCACTTACTCCCTGTTACCTCATCCTCATGTTTCGGGATTAAATAAACTGGGAAAGCATCGTTAGTGTGAGTGCCAAGTCGCTTCAGTCGTGTCGGACTCTTTGTAGCCCCCTGAAATGTAGCCCACCATGCTCCTCTGTCCGTGGGATTCTCCAGGCAAGAATACTGGAGTGGGTTGCCATGCCCTCCTCCAGGGCATCTTCCCGACCCAGAGATCAAACCTGTGTCTCTTATGTCTCCTGCATTGGCAGACAGGTTATTTACCACTAAAGCCTCTTGGGAAACTCTATCCTTTCTCTTTGGGATTCACAAGCATATGATCCTATTCAAGGTTCTGAGACAGCCTGCAAGGAAGAAACCAGCTTGAGTTTATTTTAAATTCTTTCAAGATGATTTGGTTCTGGAGCCGATCTTTAGGTTTGTGGGCTGTGTCTGCTGGCTTCTTCCTAGAACAACAGTTAACATACTGAGTGTCAGAAATGAACAATCTGGTCTTTGGAATCTACCCCCACCCCATCCGCCCACCCCTGCCATCTCTCAGACAGTAATGCCATTGGCAACTTGGCCTGATGTAGACAGATGTCGCTCTAGGTGTGGCAGGAGATTAAGTTTCCTTGCAAATCAAGTCACAATGATTTAGACTGACTGGAGCATTTTTCCTTCTTTCTGTGGATGTCTCATCCTGAAGGTTATATGGCTCAGGAAGAGTTGGAATCTAGAGAGATGCTCAAGCAGTTATATCTACATCTGGTTTTTTTTTTTCCCCATTAGTTATCTATTTTTATACATTGTAGTGTATATGAAAGTGGAAGTTGCTCAGTTATATCCAACTCTTTGTGACCCCATGGACTGACTCGCTTGCCAGGCTCCTCTGTCCATGGACTTCTTCAGGTCAGAATACTGGATTGGGTAGCTGTTCCCTTCTCCAGGGGATCTTCCCAACCCAGGAATTGAACCAAAGTCTCCTACACTGCAGGCAGATTCTTTACCAAAATCTCCAGATTCATCCCCTCTTTCCACACTTGGTGTCCATACATGCGTTCTCTACATCTGTGTCTCTATTTCTGTTTTGCAAATAGGTTAATCGGTACCTTTTTTCTAATATACAGTATAATGCCTTAATTTATGATATATGAAATTTCTCTTTCTGACTTAATTAACTTTGTATGACAGTCTCTAGGTCCATCCATGTCTCTGCAAATGGTATCTTTCTGTTCCTTTTTATTGCTGAGTAATATTCCATCGCATACCCATGCCACACTTTCTTTATCCATTCCTCTATTGATGGACATTTAGGTTGCTGGTGAAACAGTGGTATGAAATCTGTAGTCTGTGTGTACAGTGTTTCAACAAGCTTGCAAGCCATTAAGATTGTTGGTGTATAGTGTGCTGATTGGGCCAGGCTAAGTCACGTGTCTTCAAGGTGAGCAAATGAGCCCCTCAGGGGACCTTGAGCAGTGTTTGGAGACAGCTGTGTTTGCCACAATTGGGAGCTTTGCTGTGAGTATCCGGTGAATATAGCTCAGCATCCTTTGACGTGCAGGACAATCTCCCACCTCCCTTCCCCCAGCAAGCAATTATCTAGCCCGAAATTGCAATAGTGCCAAAGTTAAGTAACTGTGTAGAGATAACACCTAAACCCTACTGTCTCAGTCTGAACAGTTATACATGTTGCTTTTGTTATTTTGCCCATTTACCCAAGATCTAAAGCTAATGTTTGTAGTTTTTAGCCCTTCTGAGAAATATTCTTCCAAGCGGTACCCGAAGGATGCTGGCTTCCAAGCTAATTCCATCTTTTAGAGAATGGATGACTGACTACACAGATCTTCGAGGTTTGAGACTCAGAAGAGCTCTAAGTCCTTTCCACATAAATTCTGATGGCCAGAACTCAGTACTGGGGACATAACCAGCCTCAAAGGAGCACTGGAAAATAACTCTCTTGCTTTCTCAGAAGGAAAAGGGAATGTTTTGATGAACTCATTGTATCGTCTCTGACACACGCACAAAGTTCATTTTGAATAAATGCTGAATAAATAAGACACAAGCACCCACATGTTTATGTAGCAATTAAACAGTGGCAAAACATAATTTTAATTGAAGAGTCTTGCACTGTAGTTGAGAAAATCGTTCTCAAGCCCGTGCATTGGGATTTAGGCAGTGGAATTAATATTTATTAAGTACCCACCATCGTCAGTCACTTGGAGTGTGTTAGTTCATTACACCTATGAGGTGGTTATTACACCTGTTTTATGGATGAGGCAGACCTCAAGGTATTTCCTAGAATGTGCACACACACAGCTCACAAGTTAAAGTGCTGGGGTGGAAATCAAAGACGGAGTGGGAAACCTACACCCTTTCCTTTCCATCAGCATTTCTCAAAGCAGGCCTTGTCTCATAGTATATCTGTGACCTGTGTGCACGCATGCTCAGTTCTTTGGTGCAGTGGTATCTGACTCTTTGCGACCCTGTGGACTATAGCCCACCATGCTCCTCTTCCATGGGATTTCCCAGGCAACAATACTGGAGTGGATTGCCATTTCCTTCTCCATCTTTGACCTGATCCTAGCCCAAATAGCTCCATGAGCTAAAGCATTTGAGAAATTCTAACTATTGTAACTTCCCCTGAAAAGTCACAATGCCTATTAGGATATTTAAAGCCTATGAAAAGTCTTAAAGAGACCAATTAGATGAAAGATCTGATCCTTTCATTGCATGTATCAATATTCCATACAATTAACTAAAGCCAATCTTTGAAAATGTTGCTTTCTCACAACTTTTCTATTTTTAATTTGGAATTTAATTTTACACTCACACTCACAATATGTTCTATTCTGACTATAGCACTGTTCGGGGAAATCGCATGGTATACCCACAATGGGACAAGGTGGGGAATTTAAAGATGGAAGCCTGGATCTTGGACATAGAGCACTTTACTTTTCATCTGGATTTTGGTTCCATTATATATAATGCAGGGTACTAAATTCATTCAGAGCTGGCACATCAAATCATGTATGTTGATTGTGACTGCCTGAAACACTGTGTTGATAAGGGTGCTGATGCCAGCTTCTAAAGAAGTAAAGGATGCTCTGAATGATATATGGTGTCTGCCAAGAGCTCAGATGAAAGAGGCAGTATTCATGCGCTGTAAATTTGCCATCTCTGAACTAAAGGAAGCCTAAGGTCATGTTCAGCTCCAACATTCTCTGATTCAATCTGATATGAGAAATAAGATAAATTGCATTCTCCTACTCCCAGCTAATAAACTGTGGTGGGAGGCTAGTGCGACTCTGACCTATGCATAAATGACTAGGTGCACTGAAGTTCTAAAATTCAAGTCCATGGAGAGGGTAACTCTAGACAGATCAGAGATAGAAGCTCTAAGGCCTATGAGAAGAAGCGATATTTGAGCTGGGTTTTGAAGGATGCATAGGATCCTGACAGGCAGAGACAGAGGAAAGGCAGTTCAGGCCGAAGGAGTAACATTTCTAGAGGGTGAGGAAACTGAGGTCTGTCTGATGATGTTGAATGCCTGGACTGATAGGAACCCACAGAGACGTTGGGCTTGCTGCTGGGCTGTGCTGTACTCAGCTGTGTCTTACTCTTCTCGGATGCATGGACTGTAGCCCACCAGGCTCCTCTGTCCATGGAATTTCAGAGGCAAGAATATTGGAGTGGGTTGACCTTCCTTTCTCCGGGGAATCTTCCCAACCCAGGGATGAACCCAGGTCTCCTGCACTGCAGGCAGACTCTTTACCAGCTGAGCCACCAGGGAAGCCCAACAGGGACAAATAGACACAGAGGCAGGAAAAGACTTAAAGGAAAAACAAAACAAAACCAGGGAGGTGGGGCTCAGATTGCCATGTGCCCTAAAATGCCTAATTCTGCCAGCTGCTGACTTCCTGTTGTTGCTACAGCAAAGGGGCCTCATGGTGCCTACAGTGACAGTAACCGCAACAGCATAAGGATGAGAGAGCTGTTCTTGCAGGGAAACTGTGGCCTTCTGCACTGCTGCCAGGACTGGCTGGTGGCATTCTGAATCCTCTCTGCTTTTCCTTCCCCGCCCAGGGCTCCTTTCCTGGGACGGGTCCTAATGAAATGCTTCCCATTTTAATTTCCGCTCTGCTGGGAGGAGCTCTTTTATCTCGGTTGCTTCAGTGCCATCAAAGCCCACTCAGTGCTGAGTAGCTGCCCGCCCTCTCTCTGGCCCGTCCTCCACCGCATTCCGCCTGGAGGTTTTAATTCAGAGTCTCAGAAGACAAGTGAGGGGGCTGCTTTTGATTGATCAGTCAAACACAATCTCTTCTCAGTTGTCTTCGGAGACTCCCGACTCCAGACATGAAAGATAAAAACAAGAGATGCCAGCTTGGTTTAAGACGGAAGTGCGTGCTAGATTTTTCTGTTCTTCCTTCAACTCAGAAAAAATAAAATAAAATCTTTGTCTCTCGGCTCCACCAGCACATTGTTTTCTCACCTACCGTCTTGTCTCATTTCCCGAGTGAATTTTTACTTATTTCAGAAGTAATAAAAACCATGTAACATGTATTGAGGCTCCTCTGATCACTTTGTGGTTCTTTGTGGATATAAACCCATTTAATCTTAATGACTCTCGTATGACGTGGTATCATTAACAGTCCCATTTTACAGATGAGGGAACTGAGTAACAGGGTGCTAAGTCATCTCTCCCACACAGCTGTGAAGTAGTAGACCTTGGACTAAAACAAGTCTGTCCCAGAGTCCCGCATTTTGCCCCCATGCTATTGCATGTCACTAACAGCCCATTTGGAGGATGACATTCTATGTTATTATGGTTTAGTTGCTAGGTCTGGTCGTTCTCTTTGTGACCCTGTGGACTGCTTTCCTGTTCTTTACTATCTCCTGGAGCTTGCTCAAACTCATGTCCATAGAGTTAGTGATGCCATCCAACCATCTCATTGTCTGTCGTCTACTTCTCCTCCTGCTCTTAATCTTTCCCATCATCGGGGACATTTCCAATGAGTCGGCTCTCCATGTCAGGTGGCCAAAGTACTGTATGTTGATTTACAATGAAGAAATTTACACTTTCATCATAGAAGTATTAATATCAATATTTTCTACAAAAAGGGCCAACTATATCCTGAATTCATGGCCAAGGGGTAAAGACTGACTTGTTGATTAAATAAAACTAGAAGATGTGGTTTCAAGAATTGAAAGCAACTTTGGGGAGGTCTCCAAGGTTTGCTTGATTTAATATTTATTTCAGTCCCCAAAGTGGACACATTGCAGGAAGAATTTGGGAAAGCAGCTATCCTCACCACTATACCACCAAAGCATGCAGGCAGAATTTTGGAAGGGAGTGGTGGAGTCTATTTCTCTAGAAAGGTTTCCCCTCAAAATTGCTACGGGACTTCTCTAGCGGTTCAGAGGTTATGATTCTGAGCTTCCACTTCAGAGATCACAGGTTGGGGAACTAAGAGCCTGCATGAGTGGCCAAAAATAAAAAATCAAGGCTACATCCTACAGATCCAACCTCTTAATGTTTCCTCAGGCCCAGATCTTGGCTAGAGTTAGAAAAAAGGAATTAAATTAGCACAGCCCCCATTTCTGCATGGCAGTGTTTCCCAGGATGTGATCTTCTTTTTTTAATATTTATTCAGTTATTTGGCTGCACCGGGTCTTAGTTGTGGCGTGAGAAATCTAGTTCCCAGGCCAGGCACTGAACCTGGACCCTTTGCATTGGGAGCTCAGAATCTTAGCTACTGGACAGCCAGGGAAATCCCATGATAGTTTTAATTTATACAAGTACTTCTTTTTTTTTCTGTTGAATACAGTTGTAATATTTAAAAAAATTTTTTAAATTTTAATTGGAGGCTAATTACTTTACAATATTGGTAAAAATTGGTAAATATTGCTTTACAATATTGGTGGTTTTTGCCATACATTCACATGAATCAGCCATGGGTGTACATGTGTTCCCCATCCTGAACCTCCCTCCCACCTCCCTCCCCATCCCATCCCTCAGGGTCACCCCAGCGCACCAGCCCCGAGCACCCTGTCTCATGCATCGAGCCTGGACTGGCAATCTATTTCGCATATGATAATATACCCAAGATGTGATCTTAAATCTTTACTCTGCTCTCTTTCTCCCGTGCCCCCAAGGGTAGGAAATCTTGAGTGTTCTCCTTGTCTATAGACACTAATTACAAGCGTAGATTGTTTGTTCCCCCCTTTAAAACTCAATGCAGGTTTCAAGTAGTCTCTGGAAAAAAGTGACCTCTATTTATAACTTTTTCCTAAGGTCTCTAGTATATATGTCTATTTCTTCCAGTCTCTGTCAGTAATCAAATAACCAGATCTATAGTAAATCACCTTTGACATTATTGGACTGCTGATGTCTGTGAGTGAGAAGATTACAGCATGAATGCCTAGCTTGAGAGATGATCACAATGAACTTCCCTGTCCTTTGTGCCCTTGTATAAGCTCCTCCCACATTGGATCAGGTCTCGATTGTGTGACCAGTGAAATGTAACATAGATAATGGTGTGTAACTTCCAAGGTTAGGTCATAAAAGGTGTAGTAGGGCCTTCTTTGTTTCTTGGGTCCTTGGTTCTGGGTGAAGCCACCTTCCAGCCATATGAAGATGCCTTCTAAAATGTGACTTCTCCATCTCCAGCCAAGCCATCAGATGACTCACACTTTGAAAATGCGAGAGTCCCCAAGTGAGAACCACCCACCTAAGCCACTCTCAAAATCCCAACTCACAGAAAATGTGAGAGATGATCAGTTCAGTTCAGTCACTCAGTCGT